>JANUWI010000025.1:0-14612 GCA_025504975.1 Plenodomus lindquistii | reverse complement strand
CTACATAAAAGAAATACTAGTAAAGTACTAGAAAATACTAATAAAATATTAAAGAAAAATATAGATTCTAATATAGTTATTACTACTAGTAATTTATCTATTAAAAATAAAAGAAATAATAGTATAGATATAGAAAGTCCTTCTAAATTAATAAAGCTTAATAATTCTATAGCTACCCCTTCTAGTAGTAATCTAGTTTCTAAAGAATTTATAGAAAAAGAAGATATTTCTAATAAGTTAAATAAAAATCAATTTTCTAGTAGCTTATCTTTAAATACTAGGGCTAATATAGTAAAAGAAAAATTAAAATTAAAAAAAATATATAGAACCTATATTAATTCTACTAGTAAATCTTTAAAAGAGTATTTAATAGAGTTTTTTAAACAAGATAATAAAAATATTAGTACTTTTAAAAGTAAAGAGCAAAAAGAAGCTATTACTAATATTATTAATAAAGTACTTTATTTAACTTATATTACTAAAATAGAAGAAGGTAAAAGTTTTTTATATTTTCTTTCTAGTTATATATATACTACTAGAAGATTTATAGTTATAGTACCTAGAGTTAGTTTACTAGAAGATTTAGCTAGTAGAGCTAGATAATATAATATTAATTATAGTATTTTTAATAAAAAAAATATTAATTTAAATAGTACTTTAACTTTATTAAGTTTAGAAAATAGCTATATAGAAGAATTTAAAGAGTATATTTATAATCTAAAAGAACTTAAAGTTAGTATTACTATATTTATAGAAGAAGTACATTTAGTTCTATTAGAAGATAGCTTTAGAAGTATTTTAGAGAAATTTAAAGATATTTTAAGCTTAGAATTACAATTAGTATTTATTACAGCTACTTTACCCCCTATTTTAGAGGATATACTAGAGGAGTACTTTTATTTAGATAGAAATTTAGTTATTAAAGAATCTACTAATAGAGAAGATATAGAATATATTACTATGAAAACTATAAAGCCTACTTCTATTATAGTTAATATACTTAAAAAAGCAAAAGAAACTAGTAATAAAAAAGATAAATATATTATTTTTACTAATTATAAAGAAAAAGCTATTAGAATTAGTAAAGAATTAAATATTCCTTATTATTTTAGTGTTATAGAAGAAGATAAAAAAATAGAAAATAGTAAAATTTTAGCTAGCTTTTTAGATTCTACTAGTAATACTAAAGTTATAATAGCTACTATAGCTTTAATAGTAGGTATAGATTATAGTAATATTAAAATAGTATTTTTTCTACCTACTTTAAATTCTCTTATTAATACTATACAAGGGATAGGTAGAATTAGAAATAAAGGAAAAGCTTATTTTTTTTATAATTCTAGTTTAGAATTACCTAGTATAAATAGAGCTTTATTAGAAGGAACTAAAGAAACTATTAATTTAGAAGAATTTAAAAAGGTAGATAAATATAAAGCTATAGAGTTTTTATTAGAAAAAATTTATTTAAAAAAAAGATTAGTTTTATATCTAGATAATATATTAATAGAAGATTGTAAAGAACCTAATAAACTATATTCTTTATATAATTTTAGAAATAAATCTTTAAATAAAACTAGTAGTAATATAAAAGAAATAGAAATAAAAAAGATAGAGTATAAAGAATTAATACTAAAGAATTTAAATATAGTAAATAATAGCTTTTATATTAATTGCTTACTAAAAAAAAAATATTCTACTATATTTAAATACTCTTTTAAAGAATGCTTTAATACTAAAGATTATAAAAAAAATAGAATTAAATCTATAGCTAGTATAATTAGAAATACACCTAATAAAATAACTAATACGCTAGGCTTATTACCTAATAATATAGTATACTTTAAATGCTTATTACCTTTTAAATTATATAAAAAAAAAAAGATAAAAGTTATTATTATAAAGATAATATACTAGAGTTTATTATTTTAATACAAAAGATAATTACTAAAGATTTTTATAAAAATATTAGAGAAGATAATATAGAACTAGAGAATATATATAAAGAATATAGTAGTAGTAATAATATATTAGATAATCAAAAGTAGAAATTCTCTAGTGCTAGCTCTAATTCTCTAGGGCTATACTTCTAATAAGCTTAAAATTACTTATTTATATATAAAAAGTAATTTCTATTATATAATTAGTTGTTAGTTATAGTTATAAGCTAGTGCCCTAGAGAATTTTTGTAGAAAAAGTAGAAAAAAAGTAGAAATTCTCTAGTGCTAGCTCTAATTCTCTAGGGCTATACTTCTAATAAGCTTAAAATTACTTATTTATATATAAAAAGTAATTTCTATTATATAAATAGTGCCTAGTTATAGTTATAAGCTAGTGCCTTAGAGAATTTCTCTAAAAAAGTAGAAAAAAAGTAGAAATTCTCTAGTGCAAGCTGTAATTCTCTAGGGCTATACTTCTAATAAGCTTAAAATTACTTATTTATATATAAAAAGTAATTTCTATTATATAATTAGTCGCTAGTAATAGTTATAAGCTAGTGCCCTAGAGAATTTTTGTAGAAAAAATAGAAACTCTCTAGTGCTAGCTCTAATTCTCTAGGGCTATACTTCTAATAAGCTTAAAATTACTTATTTATATATAAAAAGTAATTTCTATTATATAAATAGTCGCTAGTTATAGTTATAAGCTAGTGCCCTAGAGAATTTTTTTAAAAAAGTAGAAAAAAAGTAGAAATTCTCTAGTGCTAGCTGTAATTCTCTAGGGCTATACTTCTAATAAGCTTAAAATTACTTATTTATATATAAAAAGTAATTTCTATTATATAAATAGTGCCTAGTTATAGTTATAAGCTAGTGCCTTAGAGAATTTCTCTAAAAAAGTAGAAAAAAACTAGAAATTCTCTAGTGCTAGCTGTAATTCTCTAGGGCTATACTTCTAATAAGCTTAAAATTACTTATTTATATATAAAAAGTAATTTCTATTATATAAATAGTTGCTAGTTATAGTTATAAGCTAGTGCCCTAGAGAATTTTTGTAGAAAAAATAGAAATTCTCTAGTGCTAGCTCTAATTCTCTAGGGCTATACTTCTAATAAGCTTAAAATTACTTATTTATATATAATAAGTAATTTCTATTATATAAATAGTGCCTAGTTATAGTTATAAGCTAGTGCCTTAGAGAATTTCTCTAAAAAAGTAGAAAAAAAGTAGAAATTCTCTAGTGCTAGAATTCTCTAGGGCTATACTTCTAATAAGTTTAAAATTACTTATTTATATATAAAAAATAATTTATATCTCTAGAATATAGTTTTACTATATCTAAATAAGCTTTATTAAAATTTTATACTAGTTTATTCTATATAATACTAAATTAGTACTATAAATAAAAGCTATAATAAAAATTATTTAGCTAAATACTAAGTAGTATAAATAATATAGTTTAATACTAAGTACTCTAGTATAGACTAAAAATATATCTTTATATTATAAACCTACTAAAGAATTATTATTTACTAGTACTACTTTATTAATACTATATAATAGTATGTTTTTATAACTATAACTACTTACTATTAATTAAAGTTCTAATTTTTATATTATATTAATAGAATTTTAAGTATAATAAAGCTAAAAAAATAATATTAAAAGTAGTTATTATTATTTTAGTAGCTAGTAGTAGTTAATAGATAGAATAAAAATTATACTTAATAAAAATATTATTAACTATCTACAATATACCTACAATACTAAAGACATTTTATTATCTATATTTATATTGCTTGGCGTAAAATCCTCTACAAGATAGGTAGAATTTACTAGTTAAAGTTAGTATATAATAATCTATAATATAAATAAAGAAATAAAAATAAAAACTTACTAAAATTTACCCCTTCTAAAGTAGAGTCTATTGTTGCAGAAGCCTTATTAGGCACTGGAAAAAGTAAGCTTAAATAGTAGAAAATAATAAAATATAACTTACTAGGCCTAATTAGGTTAGTAGCAATTTGAATTTGGACTAAAAGGTCTTAATTTCTCTTTTTTAACTCTAAGTTTTCTTGTTCTAATTCGCGGATTCTAGCCTGTAAATCCACTACACCTATAATAATTATTTAAAAAATATAATAAAAAATATATAAAAAAAATATACTTACTTTGCTTAGAAGCTTCTAGCTTCTGCTTTTTTTCTTGCAATTTTCTTATAATTTCTTTAATATCTTTATCCTTCTTAGATAAATAAGATACTAAAGTACTAGTAGTACTAGTATTTTACTGTAAAATTGCATAAAAATTACTTTTAGTAAGCCTATAATTATTATTAGTAAGCTATTATTATAGAAATAATTAAAAATAACTAAAAAAAAAAAAAAAAAAAAACTTACAAAGACTTTAAACCAACAGGACGTCTAGGGGGCCTTCTAGTAGAAATTACTACTTTAGGACTAGTTGCTTTACTAGCCCGATTAGGCCTAGTAGCCCTAGTAGTAGGTGCCATATAAAAGTACAAAGAAAAAAAGTAGAAAGAGAGTAAACTTACGTTATTATAGACGTTTTTCTTTTCTATTTACTAATTTTACATGGGTAGGAACACTAAAAAAATAAAAGTTTTAAATAAAAAAAAATAATACTATAGCGCTAAACAATAGAAAAAATAGATAAAAATAATATATAAAAGTATAGAATTATATAGACATGTTAAAAAGATATAATAAGTTAAAGTTTATAAAAATCTATATACCCTTGCTACTTTAATAGTTATATTAGCTATATCTATATAATTATAATATATTTATCTACCTATAGTATTATAGAATATAGTTTAAAAAAATTATATATTTATTATATAATTACTAATAAATTAAGAAATTAATTAATAATAATTAATAATTATTTTTAAGTTTAACTAAGATATTATAGTAAATACTACTATAAGATATTTAATAATTTTTCTATACTAATTCTATATAAAGTTAGTTATATTTTCCTATAGATTCTGTTATTTTAATAGCAATTTCTTTAATTAATTTCTAGTGAAAAACGTAAAATACTAAGCTTTTTCTACTAGATTATAACAAAAAAAATAATATATATATATTTTTATCTAGGTATAAATAAAATCTATATAATTTATACTATATAAAATGCTATTCTAGTAGTTTAAGTACTATATAGTAGCTATAATATAGTATAAACCTATAGTTAAATTTTTTAATATTATAAATTTAAATTTATTTAGTAACTTTTAAAATAAAAAAATTAACGTAAAATATATATAATATAACAATAATAGAAATCTAATTATATATATATTATTTAAGCTACTACTTTTATTTAAAATCTATAGCTATTAGAGCTACTTATAGAGTACCTTTTATTTAAAAACTAGTAATAACTATCTAAACTATACTATAATAATATTATTATATAGTTCTACTAATATTTTAAGTTAATAATTATATATTTTCCTATTTTTATTAGATTCTATAATATATAATTAATACTTATTTTTCTAATTAAAAACCTAGTATAAAGTAAGTTACTTTATACTAGGTTTTTAATAACTATAAATATAAAAGTATAGTAATAAAAAACTACTTTATATACTAAAATCTTTTTTATTAGAATTATTATCTAGGTGTACTAGATTAGAAGTTACTATATCTAATATCTCTTTAATATTTAAATTCTTTCTATTATAAAATCCTTTCTTTTCTTCTTTAGTATTTTTATTATAATAACTTAAATAGTAGATTTGCTTATCTATCTCTTATATAATAATAATACCTAAAGCTATTAGTTAAATTTTAAAAAATAAGTATACTACTTACTAATAGTATTTTCTAAGTCTTTATAAATAATATAAGTATTTAAAAAGCTTAAAACCTGTTCTATTTTATCTCTTTTAGTAGTACTAGTAATAAGAACTTTATAGTTATTATTAGTACTATAAGAGCTAAATATTTTATTTTTAGAAAATTCTAAGGAATTAGGAAAACCTTTAACTAAGTTATAGCTTAGATTAGAAGTATCTTTATTTTCTAAACTATTAATATTAAGTAAAGACATCTAAACAATTAGTTAAAGCTAAAATAGAGTAGTAAAATAATATACTTTAAACTAGTAGATAGTATATAATAATATAGTAGATATTAGAGTAAAAAGATAATAGATAGAAAGAAGAATTAAAAAAAAGTAACTCTTTTTATAAAAAAAAAACTAGGTCTATTACTAAGTATTTACTATTTCTATACTAGTTCTATTAGAGTTAAACTTATATATAATAGATATATATAAAGCTATTTAATAATAAAAAATAAATTATTAAGTATTAATTATTAATTATTTATTATAAATTATTTATTATTAATTATTAATTAATCTTTATTATTAATTATTAATTAATCTTTATTATTAATTATTAAATCTTAATTATTAATTATTAATTACTAATTATTAATTATTAATTATTTATTATTAATTATTAATTATTAATTATTTATTATTTATACTATTATAAGTTATTAGTAATTAATTATATTATTACTTTTTAATAAGATAATAAAATAAAAAAGATTATACTATTTATTAATTATTAGTATAATTACTTAAAGATAATATAATATAATTAATTTTATACTATATATATATTATACTATAAATAGTTTTTCTAGTATATAGCTTTATTACTAGCATAACTATTTAAAATACCTAGATTTTTATAATAAAAATCTATTATACTTTACGTTTATACTAAAACTATATATACTTAAAAAAGTAATACTATTTTATATACTATTGTCTATAAATACTATCTATTTTAAAATCTATATAGTCCCTTTTAATATATATATTAGTAATAGATAGTATAAAAAAAGTTAGAAAACTATTTTTTATTATTTTCTAGTAGTTCTAATTTATAAAATACATAGTTTAAAGAAATATAGCTTTTTTATAATTAATCTTTTTTTTAATAACTTGTAAGTTTTAGTATAAATTAGTTTAAAAAAAAAGTTTAATAAATAAAGAAAAAATAAAAAAAAGTTATATATAGCTTTAGATTAAAAAAAATTATATAATTTATCTTTTTTATAATAAAACTAATAAAAATAAAATTAGCTTTTTATACTAGTAATTTAAAAATATCTCTAGTTATTACTAGATTTATTCTTTTATAAAACTATTCTTCTAGCTCTAACTCTAGATTATTATCTAGATATAAATTCTCTAAAAAGCTAGAGTTTTCTAACTTTTCTTTATTACTTTCTAAAGTACTACTATCTCTATTATTATTACTATCTAGAGTAGAAGCAAAGTTTCTACTATTATAAAAACTACTAACTATAGTATTAATTCTTCTAAATATAGTTAGTATATATAGTATATTAAAGTTAAATAAACTAACCTATTATCTACTAGTATAAGTCTTTTAAAATAACTAAAGTCTTTTTTAAAATCTTCTACTTTAATAGTAGACTTTTCTTTTACTATTCTATTATTATAAATAAGATAATAATATTCTTTTTTCTGTGTATTATAAGCTAGAATAATAAATCTTTTATAGTTAAGTTTTAAAGCTTTATTTAAAATAAAACCTATAAGGCTTTTAACTTTATTTTTAAAAAGTAAATACCCTAAAAAACCTATTACTTTATTACTTTTAATATCTCTAATATTATATACTTCTTTTCCTACTATAAAAGTAGAGATAATAGAGTTATCTTTTAAAGTATTTCTAAAAAAAATATTAGGCTTTTTTAGAGCTAGCTTATAGCTATCTATATTAGAAGAAGTAAAAGAAAACATTTTAACTATAGTAATTAGCTTAGATTATAATTTTATTTTATAATACTAACTTAGGGTTTTTAGAATTTAAGTAGTAGTTATAGAAAATAGAGTTTATATTTAAAGAATTATTCTAAACTCTTTACTCTTTAAATATTCTAACTCTATACTATATATCTAGTAGATTACTAATAATTAATAATTTATAATTTATAATTAATAATTAATAATTAATAATTAATAATTAATAATTAATAATTAATAATTAATAATTAATAATTAATAATTAATAATTAAAAATTAATAATTAATAATTAAAAAGCTATTTTTAATAGATAACTAATAAATTAATATAGTTTTAAACGCTTAGAGTATAGTTTATAACTTAGAACTATTAGTAATAGCTTTTTATTTTTAAGTATAAATCTAGCTTTCTTTTTTTCTTTCTAACTATCTTTACTTATAACTCTATCTTTTACTTTTATTTTTACTTTTACTTAACTAAAGTAACTAATATTAAACTTCTTTTTATACTTTATAACCTATAATCTTTTTATATTTATTATAGTAAGTCTATCTATCTATTTTATACTTTATACCTATAGATTAGAAGCTAATCTATACTAGAAAATTTTTAAAAAAAGCTATTTTCTCTACTATAGTAATACCTATAGATTATATTATTCCTTTAAAGTAAGTTTAAAACTATCTTTTATATTTCTAAATTATATTAAATATACTAACCTCTATAAGAATAATATATAAATAAAATAAGTATAATTTTTTTTTCTTTTATTATATCTTTAAGTACTACTAAAAATATAGAATATACTAAAGGAGAGTCTCTAAACTTTAATTTAGTATATTTTAAAGCTTTAGGACTAGTAATTTGTAAAGATACTAGTTGTAAAACTAGCTTAAATTCTAGTAATAATAGTAAAGAAAATATTATAAAGCATTTAATTACTAAGCATAAAAAGAATAGAAAAGAACTAGATAATATTAAATATAAAATAGATAATTTATCTATTACTAACTATATAGATTTAACTATAGAAGATTATAAATATAACTTTAAAGAATTAATTAAAGAAACTAAAGGTTTTAAGTGTTTATATAGTAATTGTAATTACTTAAGTACTAGTTTAAAGAAAATAAAAGAGCATAATAATATAGTACATAATATAAGTAATAAAAATAGATTAAAAGATAATAGTTCTTATTTTAAAGATAATATAAATATACAAAATCTATTTAGTAATCCTAAATATAATAAGCTATTTATTACCTCTAATAATTTTAATAATAGTAAAGAAATTATATATAGTAACTCTTTAAGTAATATAGATATATCTATAACAAACTATAAAGATTTTATTAAAGAAAGTACTAATAATAGTATATCTTTTAATAATCTAGAAAATAGAGAAATACCTACTCTATTAAGAAAATTAGAGTTTTATAGATACTATAATAATAAAGATTTAAATAAGCTAGTATCTTTAGTTCTAGTTCCTATTGCAAAAACAACTAATAATAAAGAGGAAATAGAGTTTATTTTATATAATACTATATTTAAAGAGACTTTACCTAGCTTTAGTAATAATATAGAAAAGTATAGTAAAAGAATATTATAGTAATTAGCTAAAGAAAGGCTTAATACTATAGAGGAAAAAAATTTAATTCCTTTTAAAAAGCTAGATAGTAAAGATTCTATTAGACACTATTATAGTAATCTAGCTTTATTTATAGTATATCTTATTAGAGTAAGAGAATTAAAATTAATAGACTCTAATTATTTAAATATACAGCCTATTATTACAAGTAATTTAAATAAACTATTAAAAACTTTAATTAAAGCTATAAAATATAGTATAGACAAAAAAAATAGACTAACTAGTAGTATTAATACTTTATATAATAAAAGCTCTAGTAGTAGTAATATTACTAATAATAATAATAGTAATAGTACTAATATAGATTCTTTAGAAAATAGTTTAAAAGTACTTAAAGAAAGTAGAACTAAAATTATAAATAAATACTTAGTATTAATTATAGAAGATATTTTAATCTAGCCTATAGAATAAGTTAGTTTAGAAGAATATAGTATATTTAATAGTCCTTTAATTACTTATTTAGCTATTTTAGCTATTAAAACACCTAATAAAGAACCTAAAAATGCTAGTAATATTGCTAGAGATTGCTCGCAATTATTATATACTATAAGACTAGTTTTTCTAGAATTAATTAAAGATTACTATATAGAAGATTTAAAAGCATATAATATATTAATTAAAGAAAATCTATCTAAAAAAGAAAAAGAAAGCTTAGAAAAACCTAATATAGATAGTATATTTTTTACTAACTATAAAAAATTACTTACTTTTAACTCTAATAATTGTATAGAAGAACTTACTAGAATTAGAGCTTATACTCTAAAGATTAATAGTAATACTTTAGGTAAAGCTAGAATAAAAGATATAGATTTTAATACTATAGTTATAGATAATAAAGAAGTTAAAATAACTAAGTTAAAAGAACTATTTTATTATATAGAAGATAAATTAGAAGAGATTTTATTTACTAGTCTTTTAAAGTATAACTATAAAGATCTAGACTTAAATATTAATAATATACAGGATAATAATAATAATACATAAAGTAACTTCTATTTTATAAAAGAACTCTATAATAATAATACTTTTAACTTAGAAAAAAAAGGTAATTTCTTTTTAGAAAGTATAGAAATTAATAATAGTACTTTAAATAGGTTTTTTATAGCTAAAGATAGTAATAATAAATCTAGATATAATAGAGAAAGTATTAGAAAGTACTTAGATACTAGATTAGAGTTTATAAAGCTTCTAGCACTAGAAGTTTATATTCTTTCTACTTGCCCTATTAGAGGTACAGAAGTAGAAATACTAAAGTATTTTAATTCTATTATTTTAGAAAAAAGAAATATATTTATAGATAATAATACTAAGTTAATAAGACTAGAAACTATTTATAGTAAAACTAATAATATAATAGATAAAGATAATAGTATTATAAGATTTTTAACTTCTAAATTATCTAGTATTATTAAAGTATATATTATCTTTATAATACCTATATATAACTTTCTATATTTTATAGAAAATAATAACTATAAATTTAGCTAACGTATTCTACTAGCGAGCTAGTTAACCTAGCAAGCTAGTTAAAATCTGCTAAGCTTTATACTTATTCTATTACCCTACTATAGACTAATAACGTCGCGAGCTGCTAATATAGAATAAAAGGAGAATATAGCTTACTATCTAAGCCTATAAAGCTAGCTAATTTAAAAGCTATTAAACTACAGCTGCAGCTTTTAGCATTAATTAACGCAGGCTTTTTAAATAGATTAATAGAATTACTTTACACTTCTAAACTTAACCTAACTACTAGAAACTTACTGCTACTAAAAAGTAGATAATTATCTAATATATTCTTAACCTTAATTTATAAAAGTTTGCCCTCTAGCTGTGCAAGGTAGAAAATATAGCTAATAAAATACTAGAGGTATATAATAGAACACTAGTAGGTAAGTACTAGGCTAAGCGCTTTATAACGCGCTTTAGCAAGCTTAAAATAGCTTTTAATTAAATAAAAAATAGGCAGAGAATAAAGTAGAAGGATCTAGAGATTATTAGCGCGTAGTTTAAGCTTGTAGATAAAATAAAAGCTAAGTATAGTATCTAGAATAATAACGTCTATAACTTTAACAAGACTAGCTTCTAGATAGGCGTAATTAAGTCTATAAAAGTTATTACAGGCTCTAAAAGATGTAATTAGCTAGACTTTATCTAGCTAGGTAATTATAAGTAGGTTACTATTATCTAGAGTATATATACTTTAGAGAATATAACTCTACTTTTTATTATTTATAAAAAACGTGTACACATCTCTGCGTAGTATAAAAAGGCTAGTATCCTTTATAACTAGAAACTTTTAGTTTTTAAAAATAGCTAGATAAATAACGTGTTTAGACTAGAGTAGTTAAAGCACTTTAACGCGTATACAAAGGCGTAAAAAGTAGAGGTATACTAGTTACTAATTTTAGATAGCTATAAAAGCTACTTTAACTAAAAGTTTAAAAACTACTACGTAGAGAATAAGATTCTAACACTCTATATACTCTTTTATTTATTCTACATCCTCTAGCTACTTAATATAGTGTGTTTCTTACTATTAAAGCGCAAGTATTTCTAGCGTGTGTAAAATTTAGCACGCTAACGCGTTTTCTATATTAATAAAAAAGGCTTCTTTCTAGCTTTTAAAAACGCGTTTTTTAACGTATTTATAGTTAATAACTATTAAAAGGCTTTTAAAGTATTAAAGCTAGTCTCTACTAACGCGCAGGTAGTATTAGATTGCTTTAAAATATAGTTATATACTCTACTTTAACCCTCCCCTCTAGTAAACCTATAGTAATTAAAAACTCTAAGTAATACTTATAAATTTAGGTTTTAGTTAAAGTTTATACGTAAGTTTTTTACTTAGTTACTTATAACTATATAAGCTAGCTTTTTATAGCTTATAAAAAAAGCTAAACTAATACTATACTAAAACGCTCTTTTTTAAGCCTGTAACTATAAGCTTAAAGAGTAATTAGTAGAGATAATAAAAAAGAAAAGGTGTAAAAGAAAAAAGATCTAGTAAAAAGGTACTTTTAAGTATAGTACTAGGTTATAGGCTGCTACAGCCTTAACTACAGCGCCTAATCTATTAAAATATACGCGTAGTAGTAGTAGTTAAGCACCTACTTAACTAGGTATCTAACGCTGTAGTAATTATAGAGGGACTAGGCATAACGCTTATACGTGCTAGAAAGGTTTAAAAAGTACTTCTAAATTAGATATAAGCTCTATAGCGGTAGAGTTAGATATTAATAGTAATAATAATAATAATTAAAAACTTAGTGTTTATAATGCCAAGCTATTTTAACTAGCTTGCTAGGTTAACTAGCTTGCTAGTAGAATACGTTATTATTTATTAGAAAATAAAAAAAAAAAAATTACTAGTAAAGAAATTAGTAAACAATTAGCTATTACATCTAAAAGAATTCTAGAAGTAGAGTTAACTATTAATAGCTATAGGCATTTAGCTAAGTATATAATTAATAGTAGACTAGAATTTAATCTATTTAATCTAGATAAAGAAGAAGAAGAAGAAGAAATAGATTCTAGTAATAATTTAATTAAAAATTTACTATTTAATTACACGTCTAAAATTAGTAGTTTAAGATATAGTAGAGATTATAGTTTATTTAGAACTAGAACAAGCTCTATAGAGCAAAAATCTATAGATTTTACTAATAAAGTATTTAAATTTTATAACTTAGATAATAGAGATTTAAGAAAAAATAAAGACTTTACTAGAAATATCTATAATTCTATAGATAACTCTAATAGTATAATAGGTAATAAAGAAAAAGATAGTAATAAAGATATAAATATTAACTCTAGTAATACTATACAATCTAGTATTAATATAAATTAAGAACTTTTTAATAGTAATAATAATATAGAAAATATAGTATATAAAAATAAGAATTCTAGTAATTTATCTACTATAGAAGATAATATAACTAGTACTACCCCTAGTAAAATAAGTAGAAGAAAAAAAAAAGCTTTATTAAATAAAGAAAAATATAAAAATATGTACTTTTCTTCTATAGAGAAATATATAGATACTAATATAGAAGTATTAGATTTAAGTAAAGATTACTCTAGCTCTATAAATAGTTAATCTAAGCCTAGTACTAATAAAAAGAATAGTAAAAGCCCTAAAGTTATTATTAAAAGTAAAAAATATAATACTACTACTACTAAAGATTATTTAGAGCAAGAATTTAATTTAGAAATAGATGCTTATAATAATAGTAATATAGAAGAAAGTAATAATAATATTAAAAATATAGATACTATTAATAATATAAATCTTAATAGTATAGAAAGAACTAAAATTAAAAATAGTAAAAATAAAAGAAGTAATAGCGTTTATAATTTTAGTAGCTCTACTAGTAGTACTACTTCTAGCTCTATTACTATAGAAAGTAATATTAATAATTTAAATAATAATAATATATATATAGAGCCTAATTATAAAGTATATAAAATTAAAAATAGAAATTCTTTAGTAAAAGTACCTATAAAAAGTAATAAAGGTAAAAAAAAAGTAGAAAAGAATATAGATAATATAGATAATATAGATAATATAGATAATATAGATAATATAGATAATATAGAAAATATAGATAATATAGATTATAGTAGTGTAGTTTTAGAGTCTAGTAGTATATCTACTAATACTTTAGATAATAATACTATTCCTAGCTTCTCTAGTATTAATATAGAACTAATAGAAGATTTATTTTTAAAATTTACTAAAAATATGGATATAGAAGAAGAAGTTAATACTTTATTAACAGAAATAGAAACTAAAATACTAAATAATAAAATAGATAATTATATAGATTTTATCTTTAAACCTAGTAATTCTACTAAAGAAAATACTTTTTTAAATAGTATTAGATCTATAGAAGAAGTACCTATAAGTAGTATTAATACTATAGAAAATATAGCTTTTAGAAATAAAAATAATATAGAAAATATAGCTTCTAGTAGTAAAAATAATATAGAATATATAGCCTCTAGTAGTAGAGATTATATAGATAATATAGCTTTTACTAGTAGAGATAGTATAGATAATATAGCTTCTAGTAGTAGAGATAGTATAGATAATATAGCTTCTAGTAGTAATACTAATATAGAAATAGTAGATACTTTATCTAATATAAAGAAAACTTCTACTAGTAATAGTATAGCTAAAAAAGATAATATTAGAAAT
>JANUWI010000024.1:0-111164 GCA_025504975.1 Plenodomus lindquistii | reverse complement strand
GTTTTATGTTCTTTGTTTAAAACACAATTGTAAATAACTACTCATTTGCCGAAGGCTAATTGTTTCTTTGTTCTTAATATGAATTGATTAAAATAATTAATCATTATTGCTAAACTATTTAAATTAGTCACCGCATATCTAAAGTTACGATTCTTTCGGTTATAAATTGAACCATAACTAAGTATATCTTTTAAATCATTAAAAAACAAGGCTCCTTCTTTTTGATCAACAATAAATCTTAAAAGAACATCTTTGTTGTTTTTAGCTACATAAACATTAAAACAACCTTCAGCATCCACAAACCCTGAAAACCAACTATTATCTAGTGATAGTTTAAAAGGGTTAGTTATTGGTTTTAGTTGGTTATACTTATTATTAACTTTGCTATTTCATTGTGTTGATCATTCTTTTAATTGTTCAATTCTAGGTATCAAATGCAGATTACCATTAAATAAATGGAATAATAAAAACACATTAGACTGTTCTCTAACTATGTATCTATAAAACCCATCAAACTCTTTTACATATCCAAATTTTAAGATATCCATTATTTCATAAAGTATTTTGGATTCTTTTTGTGTAAGAACAAAAACAGGTTTACCTTCATTTATACCTAAATAACCATCCCCTTCGGCAAATCCTACAAATCAACCTAACCAATTAGGATCAAGTGTAGAATTGTATTTATCTTTATATAAAGTATTAAATTTATAAAAGGATAATGTATTATTACATGACAAGTTTTCACTTACTAGCTTAACATTAGAGGAGATACCCGACACATGCTGCTAAGTAAATAAAAGGGGTTATATCCCATTTTTTTTTTTACTGTGGACTATATCTTCATCTTTTAATTAAGCTTATCACCAATTTTTTTTGTAATACTAGTTATTATATTAATTTCTTTACTTAGTTTTCTTATTTCACTAAGTCCTTTTTCTGTTATGTGAGCCTTTTTTTGTACTAACTCGTAAACTGTTACTCATTTGTCAAATGAGTCTTGTTTTTTAGTTTTAAGTCTAAATCTGTTTATATATTCAATGATAAGTGGAACTTTAACAAATGAATTGCTTTCTATTCTATGCATAGTACCAATAGTACCTTTTTTAAGCTTTCTATGAGTTAAAAAAAGATTTAATTGATCTTTCATAAAATTCATATTATGCAAGCTATCCTTTTGGTCAATCATAAATCTCAATTTAACTTGATAACCTAGAGCCATAGCTTTTCTTTTGAAAAGTGTAACGTTAAAACAACCTTCTGCATCTATAAACCCAGATAATCAACTATTAGATACTAAAGGAAGAACATTGTTGTTTTTTTCTTTTGTATTAATGATATCTAATCATCTTTTTACTTGGACTTTTCTTTTATCTAAAACCAGGTTACCATTAAACAAAGCTATTAAAACAAGTATACCCTTTTTATCATCAACCTGATAACGACTAAAATTACCATATGTTCTAACTCTACCTATACCTAATGTTTCATGTACGCTATTTAGTATAGCAGTTTCTTTTTGAGTTAATACAAATCTAAGACGTTTGTCTTTTCCTGTAAGAAAAGCACCATCACCTTCAGAAAAACCTATAAATCAAGTTAACCAATTGTCAGATATTTCATCCGGATTTTTACCGGATATATTTCTATAATCTTCAAAATTAAAAGATGTTGCGCGTGTAGTCTCTGAGGGGCTCTTTTCAGTATTTGTATCCTTCACTACTAGAGCTGACACAAAACTAAGATTTCCTGCTGATTGAGCATAGCCTATCAGATTTTCACTATTAAAAGTACTGATAGACACTAAGCTGTTCCAGAATCATATAGCGCAATTTATTACCCTATCCTCACGGACAGGGAAAGCCAGCCATTGACTTCAAACTACAAACCCTAATATACCAATAGAACACATGGCGTAAACCATCCCAAGATACCCGAAAACGCTTTTGTTAGAATTAGCTGAAATTGTAGTACTTATTATACCAAAACCTGGTATGATTAAAATGTAACAATATTTTGATTAAAGGAATAGCTGTGCATTATAACACAGTCTTTTCTTATTAATACTCAAAAACTTTTAGATCTTTGTTAGGACTTTATCTTAAGTTGTAGTAATTTCTTCATGACGGTTTATTAAAGATTTAATCTTTAGTATTTTAGATAGCCCTTTATCTGTTAAATGTTCTTTGTCTTGTATTAATCTATATACCTTTCTTCATCTTAAATAGCTTATATGCTTTCTAGATTGTAAGTGATATTGATCAAAATATTCTATAACCCTTTTAGCAGAACCGAAATTGGTGGAACCATAATAATAGGTATCTTGAGACTTCCTATATCCAATGTTTCCACCTATGTATTCTTTTATAATATTTAACAATAAATCACTTTTTTGATCTATTTGAAAATTTAATCTTATTTCCGGTTTATTTCTGGTAATACGTTTAATAATTTTTATTTGAAAACTAGCATCCGCATCAGAAAAACCTGCTAATCAATGGTTATCCAAACTTTTACTTGAATCTATAGTAAAATTACTATTTTGATCTGCATAGTTGGTATGACTTAATACATTATTAACTACTTGGTTAAACCTATGTTCTGTTTTTAACTTACCATTTATCAAGTTAATTACATTTAACATACCCTTTTTATTAGATACTATTAAAAGGTATGCATTTTTGTCCTTTACTTTTCTCACATTACCGTAGCCTAATCTTTCTTTCAAGTAATAGGCTAGAAATGCATCTGGAGAACTAAAAGTTATAACTAATTGTTGAGCTTTACTAAAATGACCATCTCCGTCTATTAATCCTGCTAGATAATAACCTAATTGTTCATTATTTAGAGGCTTCAAGTGTTTAGGAACGTGATCTGAAACACGTTTTACATTTTCTAAATTTACTACAACTCCGTCGCGTAGAGTCTCTGAGGTTCCATTTTTTATATATAAAATATTACCGGCTGATTCCCTTCATGGTTCTAACTTTTTTACTATATCATTTAAGAAGGAGTATTTAGAACTATTTAGCGAAGGGGTCCCAGCATACAGCAACGTTACGAGGCCTACATACATAACCTCAGGATGCAATAACTTATTAAAAAAATTACTGGACTATATCATCATCACTTTGGCTACAACTATTTCCATTTACGATTAAAATTCATTCAAGCTTTGTGTAGTATTGAACCCTCTGGTGCTATGTGTGCTTTTATTGCCACAAGACGGTAATACTCTCTAACCAAAAATAAACGATTACGTTTAATAGATTGAGGCTGACAAAATCTAATGTACTCAAGGAAATCTGCAAAATTAGCCTCTGATTGAATACTTCATTTGTAGTAACCATTTTGTGCTTTATCATAATAAATAGCTCCACCAAAAGAAGTCATAAAATGGACTACATCAACATATAGTTTGTTAGTTACACTTAAAGTTAACTGAGGTTGATTCTTATCACCTTTTAGGTAATAACCTATAGTACCGTCAGCGTCGAAAAAACCAGCAAATCAACCATGCTTATTGTGTAAACTATCAGGGCTTAAAAGTTTCACATCTAGTAAAGCACATACACGATTTAGTTGAACCAATCGACTACTGTGTCTAATGTAGCCATTTATACGATTTATCAGTTCTAACATACCTGAACGATTATGTAAACGCCAACGAATAGCTTGAACACCGCTACGAGGTTTAATAGAACCCCCTAGTTTGTTCTGGATAATACGTAGCATACGTTCATCAGCAAGAGCTACAGTTATTTCACAACTAGAATATCCTGCTTTGCTAACCTGCAAAGTTCCGTCGCCATCGATAAGACCAGCTAACCATTGATTGAAACGTGTTTCTTTTGAACCAAAGGATGTTGCGCGTGTAGTCTCTGAAGTTCCTACTAGGTAAGAAGAATAATTTCTACCGTTGGTTACCGGCAGATTCCACATACGGATGTCAGGGTTTTTTACCCCTACGGCTAGGCTTAAGCCTAGACTTACAATATTAGTACCCTTAGACTCCGCCATCTTGCTAATAGATGGATCAACCCAGGGGGTTGATTCTAGGTGGTTCCAGCATATAGCGCAATGCGAATTTAGAATTTCTTCAAAAAAGGGCCATTTTTGACCAAAGAATCCAATTCCTTATTATACAACTTTTTTACACCTTTAATTGTATAACCATCAACGATAGTTGATGCCTTCTTGGACAAAAGAAGAGAAATCCGACTGTACATTAAGCAGCATTTCAGCCACCCACCGGTGAACCAGTCTGTAGCGATCTCTTAGGAAACCGACGGTCTTGTCCTAGGGGATTTTGACCGTTTGGAAAACATAAGTAATATGTTTTCCCACCAGTATTGCTTTTGTTTTGTTATTGTTTTCTCCTAAGAATTACACAATAAATTACAACAAAAACTAGAGTTATGGTATACCTAGAATCATTTAGGCTATTCTTTTATGGTATTCACTTTTTAAGGTCTTATTATTTTTTACATCTGCCTTAGTTAGCTTCATAGCTTTGGCTAAACCAAACCCTTTTTTCCTGAAATCTATTTATTTATATTCACTTTTTTAGCTAAAGTTACTAATTCATCTCTAGTAACCTCATTCAAATGGTCCCCATTTATTAACCTAGAATGTATTATTTTTCATTTTGAATAACTTTCCACTTTTTTAGTTATAAGATTATATTCATCAAAATAAGTAAATAACCCTTTACAATTTTTTACACCATTTATTCTAATCTCCCATACATTACTAACCGTATGAGTTACAACAGAACCTTTAACCGAAAGTTCAGCAAAAAGATTTGTAATATGTTCTAAAACTGATTTGTTAGCATCTCATTTTTGAGTTAAAATATATCTAAATCTGTAACCAGTACTATTAGATAGTAAAGAACAACTAAAACAACCTTCTCCATCAGTTATACCTGCTATTCAACTGTCTTTTAAGCTAGGTAGCACACAAGTATTAATAGGTTCTATTATAATTTTTCCACCTTTCAATTGTTTTTCATTAAAAGAAGAAAGAAAAGTTAAAAATCTAGCATTTCTAGTTGGAAATACCATGTTACCATTAAAAATTAAACAAATCAAAAACAAGTTTTTATTATCTTGAACGACATACCTGTGAGTACATTGTTTTACAGATTGTTTAATTACTTTACCAAACCCTAGATTGTCTTTTATATAATTAAGACACTTTATATCTAAGGTAGATTGAGTAATGACAAAGGATAAATCACCTCTTTTAGATACGATAAAAGAACCTTCTCCTTCTGAAAACCCTATAAACCATTGTAAGAATTTATCATTAGGTATTTTTGAATTTGGATAATATTCGGAGAATTTAGAATAAAAAGATGCAAAATTAAAATTTCTAGCCCTTGATATTAACATAGAGGACATATAAATATAGTTTGTGTTTGTTAAGAAAAGATGTTGGTATAATATAGGATCACCACCACCTGCTACTTCAAAGAACGAAGTATTAAAGTTTCTATCTGTAAGAACCATTGTAATTGCCATTATAATTGTTGTTCTACTGGATGAAATCCCATAGCTTAAATTATTATTCTTTAAGCTTAAAAAGTTATTAAAACTTAGTGTAGACACACAAACGCTCACGCGCTTGATCGGACCATATCTTATATCTTTAAGCTATAGAAGTTTTGTAAATGATCTCAAATAAAATTTGTTCTGAAATTATTCATACCTGATTTGATCTTTACTATTTTTACCTTCCCTTCATCTGTATTATGTTCCTTTCTACCAAACATGTCTACTACTTCCATTCAATCTAAGGAATCCAAATGTTTAGTTCCAAATAGAGGGAATTGTAAAAGATAATCTTTAGCACGAATATTACCTTTAAGGTTAGTAGTTCTAACTCTATACTCAGGTTTAGGCTTATCCGACCTTATTTTTTTACTTCCGTTTCTAAAAACTCAGCAATATAACGTAAAAAATGTATATTATCATATCCTTTGTGATCCTCCCGTCTCTGCGATATTTCTAATTTACATTCAAGTTTAGGATATTTACCTGAAAGAGTAGTTCTTACTTGAAAAGATGCGTCTGCTTCTATAAACCCTGACAGCCATGGGTTGGAATCTAAAGACTCTATAGATACAGGATGTTTTTCAATAGTGGTTCCTTTAGTTTCATTTAAAAAATCGATTAATGCATTAAGACTATGTATTTTAGGTGTTCTCATGTTACCGTTTATTAATGAAATAACTAACAATATACCTTCATAGCTATTTATAGTTAATATATAAGCATCTACCCCTTTTTTTCTAGATAATGAACCTACACCTAATTCTTTTTGAACAAGTAAAGCTAAAGGTAAGTCTTTTAAATGAAAAACTATTTGTATAGCGGGGTAATTTAACTTACCCTTAGGGCTTCTTAAAGTTTTTGGTGTTATTATTGTACCATCACCTTCAACAAGTCCGGTGAAATAAGAACTAAAGAGAGATTTATTTAAATTTTTACTATGGTTATCAGTATGAATGCATCTAAAAGTTGTGCATAAAGGAAAGGTAAAAAATTCTAAACTATAACAAAGATACTTTGGCGTATAGCCTCTGAGGTACTCTAAAAAGTTCAAACTTAATAGATTACCTGCTGATTGCGATATACTTTCGTATAACGGTTCCCAGAAAACAGCCAAATTTAAAGCCGGCAGAATAAGTTTACCGGCTAAGACCGGTAATGATAATAATAATAAAACAGCTGTAATAACAACTGCTCAAGCAAATAAAATAAGTTTATGTAGCCTTATTCCAGGACTTCTCATATTAAATGTAGTTGTCATGACATCTATTAAAATTAATAATTAATATTATACTAATCGGTAATCTGATACATCTGCAAATAGAAATAAAATAATTCTAGTTATTAAAAATAAATAACTAATATTATTAAGTCTAAGGAATTCCATCTCCTAAACCTAATGGGAGTTACAAACAATGATATAACCAATTTAGTGGAATATATCTTTACTATTATATAAACCTTTACTAAAAATACACCTTAGGTATTTCACGTATAGTCTCTGAGGATCCTATTTTACCTTCTACGTAGAAAGACATGAGTTTCCTGCTGATTGAGAATTATAATTCTCTTTCCAGCATACAGTGAAAAGAAAGTAAGATATTTATATTATACCCCGCTTATATATTAAAAAAGGATTTGTTATACTTATATTTTTATTTGCATAACGATTTAATAGCTAAGTAATTTTAGTTTTTTGTACTAAATAATTAAGCTCTACTAGATAATATATGCATAAACATTTCATGAATATGCACATGATGGTCAGGGTTATTTAACCTTCAATTAATAGCTATTATTTGGTCCACCCCATTTATATTTTCTACAAAAGGATCAGCATCTAAATGTTCTAAATCTTCGGCTGAATACTTTCGAGGATTAACCGCCGTAAACTGAGTGTAATCCTGTGGATGATCTAGGTTTTTATGAATGTCAAATAAAAATAAACAAATTACAAACCCTTTTTGACCCATTGCCCATAATCTCCCATTAGTTTGTCTGGCATTGTTAGCCTGGTTATTATCACATTGTTTATGCAATTGATCATTTAACCATGTCGGTCAACTCACAACGCCATGTTTCTTAACTTCAACATTTAAATAGGGAAAAATTTTACCATAGTCCTCTTGTTCTATACTAATTTCAGATACAACAAAATCAGGCTTATAATTATCATCTATTACTTGTTCTGGTGCAACACACCAATCATCCTCGTAAGGAAAGTAGTTATATAATAAAAGACCCGTTATTAATACATAATCAGATTCTAATATATCATCTCTTAGATCGGGATCACGTTGTTTATTCCATAAGTTTATGATCGCAGCTTTTGTAATATCTTTATGTATAAAAGACAGAGCTTGCATATGTAAAAAGTCATCGCTTCCTGCTACCTCAAAGAATGGTGTATTAAAATGTAAGGCAGGAAATCATCAGAATAAATAGGCTGGTATAACTAATAATAGTAATTAACATTTGGTAGCATATGCAGGAATTTACCCTATTAAATATTTTTGTTATATCATATAACCTTTCATGTATAATATATAATATATTAATTTATAGTGGACTATATCTTAAGCGTATTAAATATACGGTTTTTAACGTGTAGTCTCTGAGGAACCTAATCATAATTAAAATTACTTTTGTTTCCTGCTGATTAAGCATAGCTTACAAGATTTTTACTATTAAGTACTTATAAACACTGAGCTGTTCCAGCATACAGTTAAAAATTTTATATGAATCCCATTACAATGTATTTTCTTTCACATATTCACATAAATATCCTTTATATGCTTTACCTAAATCAATGTGTTTAACTAATGTTACTTGAGAAGCAGATAAACCTTTGTTATGTAAATATTCCACACATTTACCTAAACTAGGTAACACAATAGTGTTTTCTAAATTATCCACACATGTTAATTTAACAGGTTTAGATGAACTATTAAGAGATTTATTTTTATTGTATTTAACTCTGTCCTTTTCCAGCATTAAAGCTAAATCTAAATCAGACATATCTTTAACTTTAGCAGTTAACACCGGTTCACTTGAAAAAAGATACTTACCTAAATAAAAAGTACCGTTTTTTAAATGTTTAGAGAATGTGGTATGATGAACATTTAATTTTCTAATGAAATCTACTTGTTTTGTTGAAAAAAATATAATATACTCATATCTCTGTTATACATATATAAACTCTTTGAGGTTGACCCGCTAGGATTATTTGCAACTCTTATGGTATTTAATGTGAAACTAGAGTCTAACAAATAATATTGTTCTAATGCAATTTCTGACCCTTTAATGTAATTATGGTAAAAAGGAAAAACTTGTAAAGAGAAATTTTTCAATCCTTCTTTATGTAATAAAGGTATTAATAAACCACTCTTTCTATGAGACAAATTAATATAGCCATTTAATCTAAAAGCCAGCTGTGATGATGAACCTACATATTTTCTACCTGTAGTAGTATGTGTAAAGATATATATACCAGGTATTCTTTGTTTACTATTAGGTAAACCAAGTTTATCTTTAAGAACATCCTTAGTTATACTTTTTTGATTTAAATTAGTTAAAGTGAAACTTGCAGTATCAATTAAAGATTTTAATTCTTGTTCTGTAGTTTTAATATTACAGTAAGCTAAAATTTCATTAATTTTTTCAGCAGTCACAACTCCCCCACTATTAATTTGCTCCACAGCTATTACATGTGCATGTTTATTAGGACCAGATCTACCCAATATCTCTTTTCAACGATTATCCAATTTAGGTTTATCATTGTTTTCAGCCACTAAGGTGAGAGAATCCTTTTTTTTAGAGTTATTGTCTTTTCCATTGTTATCCTCACCATAATTATTATCTTTTTCAGAGTTGTTTTTAAACATATATTTTGGTTTATTGCTACTAAAGTAACATTTATTAACTGTTAATTGAAAGCTTGTTGAATATCTTAAATATATAAGAAATACATGGAATAAATTCATAGCCCCTAGAAGGGAGCTTATACCAGAAAGATGTAATCCAAAGATAGCTAAGTCCACACTTGGACCACTATGACTTTGTATTCCTGATAATGGAGGATAACAATTGTGTTGGTAACTTCACTTATAAAGATTTAATATATTCTTTAGATAAGCTAAGGTTACACTCAGTAAATCTCTTTACTGTTCGGACTATGCCTTCATCTCAAAAAAAAAAAATATTGTTATATTTCTAACAGATTTATACGTAATTTTCTAATAGTATTTCTTATTTCATACAATTTATCATAGTTACCTTTATTTTTTATATAAGATCTTGCTCAAATTCTATACTCTAAAGATTTTACTCCTTTCATTGTATCCTTAAAAAACACTATTAAGTTTTCAATATTTTTCGAATTAGTTGTATCTAAAATATAATAATTATGCAATTCTTTATACCTAACTGCTGTATTAATATGAAGCATCAAACGGATCCCTTCTAGAACGATTTGATCTAATTTTTGTGTTAGGCCAAATCCATGAACTATCCTATTAGAATCTTTTGTCGTTAAGTAGAAACTACCTTCTGCTTCTATAAATCCAACTAGTCAACTTTTAGTCATAACGTTATTAACTGAATTTATATTTGTTAAAGTAACGTTATCTCAAGCAGGAGAAACATAATTAGTCCCAACTTTGGAGTTTTTAATCCCCAAGAGTTTAGTATTTTTGTCTTCTTTGCTTAAATTAACATCATTTAATACAATTAGAGCTTTTTTTAATTTTACATAATCAAAATATTTAGATGTCAATAAAGGATATTTGTTAAAAATTGGTATTATAACAGATTCTATTAATTTACGATCTCTTATAAAATATTGTCCTTTAGTGCCATCTTTTGTAATAGAACCTACACCTAATTCTTTCTTAATATAATTTAAAACTCTCAAATTATATCTAGACTGAGCTAATTTAAAACTTAGACCTCATTTATCTCCTTGATTAGTTATAGAAAAATTACCATCACCATCGGTAAATCCTACTAATCACTGTTCAAATGATGATCTGTTATTATCTTTTTTTTTGAGATGCTCTTCGTTAAGTCTCTGATGACTAGTAAATAAACGCTTATTTACTAATCAGGCACATTGTCCCCTTGATATTCACATTTTTACATACGTATAATTTAATGAAAAATAATTCATTAAAAATATACATGAGTAGTGAATTACGTGTAATACTACACAGTAGTATACTTGAGGATGTTCATGCATCGAGAAAAGTTTACTTTTTTCTATGTCGCCATAAAAAAACTCCCTAATTCCTTTAAGAGTTCACCCTGTACCTGCACCATTTTCTATTCCACCTGCAAATAAGAATAAAACAATACTAGGGATTAATAATAAGTAACTAATATTATTAAGTCTAGGGAATCCCATATCAGGTCCTCCTAGTCCTAATGGAAGTAAGAAATTCAATTGGTTATAACCGTTAGGTTATATTTGGACTATATCTTCACCCATTAAGGGGCATAACGTGTAGTCTCTGAGGATCCTATAAAAAACCAATTTTTTTTTCGTTTCCTGCGGATTGTCCACTTTTTTTATAAAATATTTCATAATATAAAAAGATTCTTTTTAATTTTTAAGAGCTATGTACGCTTCAAATGATTTTTTTTATGAAAGTTTTCACAACACTTATAAAAAGACTTTAGGAGTTTCCCGCAGATAGTTATGTAATAAGAGTAGTATTTCTACCACCCACGGCAATTTCTTTTATATGAATACAAAAAAGTCACAAATAGCCTTAGTACCACTAAGTTATTAAACTAAAGTATCTAAATGTGAAAAATCAAACGACGTACGTTTATTATTAAATTGTGCTTTAATTGTTTCAACTTCTGATATTTCTTCTTTCGTTAAAACTTTACCAGCCCGTAATCTAGTTTTTTCGACCACATGTGATCAATCTTTGTAAGCCAAATATTTAGAAGAATATAGAGGAAAACGATTAAAATAGTTTATAACCTTAACATGACTAGCTGCACTATGAGATATAACCATAAAGGCATAAAACACTTTAGATTTTTGTTCTCTAGTTCTAGAATACAAGTTTACACCTAGATACGATGCTATTTTACTTAATATAACAAAATAACTAGTTCCTCCTTGTTCTACTGATGCATGACGATGATAATTTTGTCTTAACTCCAGACGAAAAAAAGTTTGTACTCTTTTAGTAGTAATATTTCCTTTTTTCTTTCTATCGGTTAATGATATAGAAAAGTTACCGTCACCATCGGTAAAACCCGCTAGCCAAGCATTGCTATCTATAGGTGATAGATCTAAATCTAGGCAATCTATATTAGAATTGTAAAATTCATTAAATCAATGTATAGCACGGTGTAATGCTTCTATCTTAGGAGTACGCATATAACCGTTTATAATGTTAATAATTTTAATTACACCTTCTATATCTTGAATATGTCAAAGAACATAACCTGCATTTTTCTTATGATATACAGTTCCAGCGTTAGTAATATCAGCTAATTTTTTAGCTAAAGGTCTATCTGCTAAACTAAATACTATTAGTATTTTAGGACGATATTTTTTGGCATTAGAATCTTTATTATGAATAGCAAAAGACCCATCCGCTTCTATTAGCCCTGCTAGGTAGGACCCTATTTTGTTTCTTAATTCTGATTCTGTTCTAACATTTGACTCTTTTCTACTATTTGACTCTGTACTAAAATATCTTTTTATAGTATTCATATGGATTTTACCAAATCCTCCGATTAAAGCTGGCATGCGCTTAATGCACTAACTTTCGTTAATGCCCGGACTATATCTTTATCTTTAAATACTAAGTATTTACTAAGATATTCACGTGTAGTCTCTGAAGATCCTACTCTATAAAAGCGTTTAATGCTACAATGAGCCCTTTTATATTTGGTTTCTGGCTGATTGCCTAATTCTTTGAAATGTTACTGTATTATGCCGCTTTATCTTAAAGAGAGTCTGCATTACTAGTTCCAAAGGCTCTGTAAGGTATTCCAGCAAATAGTGAATGTAAAGTAAGGTATTTCTACCTTACCCGGCCATGCCTTAATTTCTATATTAAACTTTGTAACTGAATGTTCATTTACCTCGATAATAACCTGATTTTTCACCTATTAAGTACCTTCTAATAACTTGACGATCACCTTTTAAATGTTTAGCTAAACTAGATAAAGAATGAAATTCTATGTTTTTTTAGGATCATCTTTAAACTCTCCTAAAATAGCTTTAGCTGCCGGGTGTTTGACGTTGTATTTCTCTCTAGAATTTGAAACTAAACTTTTTATTTCATTTATAACAAGTAGATTGGTTTTAGGTGATTCTTCTATAAAATCTAAAGAAAAAAAGAAAGTATCTAGATATGTAGTACCTGAGTTTAAACAATCATTTAAAGTAGTATGGTGTATATTTATAAGAGTATAAGCTTGTTGTTTTGATCCAAAAATGTGGAGTAAAGTAAAATCTTCAGTACTATACATATACACCGGAGTACCTCTTAAACTACGAAGCTTTTCACGGTTTTCCTGACTCATTGGTTCATGGTATCCAGAACTACTCGCGATCGGATCTACATTAAGATTTGGTTTTAAGGTATCCATAAAATGTTGTTCAAGTTCCACTACTTGTTCTAAACTAGAATTTTCATTCATAATATAAATAGTTAATTTAATATTACTAAAACCATATTTATTAAAAAAACGTAGAACTCTTCTTGCTTTTGTTTTAAGTATAGATGGCATGAAATAAGAACTTATTCTATTATATAAGTTAATGGAATGTCCTACATACATATGTCTTCCGTCCAAAGTCTCTCATATATAAATACCTTTCTGTTTCTTAGTAACTTTAAGTATTATATCTCTATTCTCATAAGGAGCGTCTACCAATACTTTAACATAATGGTACTTTTTGTCCTCATTCTCTTTATTAGGTGAATTCTTATTATCGTTATAAGGCTTACTACCATCGTTTTTATCACATTCATTTAGTAAGAGTGAATCGTTATCATCATTATTTACTTCTTTAAAAAAAGAAAAATGAGAGCTTAATATAGAAATATTTTTGACCATAAAGAAAATCATTATTATTGCATGAGCAGTAATAATACTGTTATATAATTGATTATCTGCAATATACTGAACACCCGGTCCTGACAGTTCCAATCTAATTAGCACTGAAAAGGCAGTTCCCACCAAACCTGCGAATAATGCATAGATTAAATATAATACACCGATATCCTTAGCATTTGAAGATAAGAATCATCTTTCAAATCACATACTGATACCGGATGTTTGTATATTCAGGTTATTATACCCAATATCATTAGATAATATAACCTTGTTTGGAGAGGAATGCCAATTGGGCTCAAGACAGGGGGTCACAGGTATTCCAGTAAGAAGTGTAGTTATATACATAATTTGTAAAATATATATTGCTAAAAAAGACAATTTTACTACACTTATTAGGACTTTTTTATGGGGTTTTTTTTATTTGTCCATAATTTTTACGGGTTATAGTAATAAAAGATTAAGTTTTACAATTATAAAACCTAGGTTTTATCACAATTTACTATAGTAATCTATCTGCTTTCCTTATTTGTTATATATAACATGTCTTTTTTCTGGAAAGTTTGTATGTGTTTTATCACACTTTTTATAGTAAAAACCCATTAATTTACGAGAGCTACATACGTTTACAAAGTAATTTGTTTAACTTTATAGTTATAAAGCCAATACCCGTTCTTAGAACTATCCTCTTTTAAGCTTTTTTTGGTTTTTTTTTCATAGTGCTTTAGTAAAGTGATTTACTCTCTTCCCTTAGTTGTAAAAACATGATGTTTAACACAACTATCTAATAAGACTGAATAGGTGCAAATCAGGATGCCCGTTTTTAGAACTATACTCTATTAAAAAAGTTATCTGCTGTATATGTGTAAAACACATTACTATAAAATTTTATCCCTTTATTTTTATTAACGAGCTAAGCAGAATATGCGATAGTCCCCCCTAAGGAATAAATTTCTGTCGTACTTGATAGATAAAATTTATGCCTTAAAGACAAAGTGTATTCTGCACTATTCAACCAAATATAACTATGGTAAATTGAAACTCCATAACCCTTAACGTTATAAAGATAGGCTAAGATACATAATAAAAAAGATAGCAAAAGCAGTATAAGATAATTTCTCCAGATTGGATAAGTAAGAGATGACAGGAATCGAACCTGTCATTAGCAAAATTATTTCCTAAATATACCAGTAACCCCTTTTTTTTTTAAGATGTCAGAAAACACTAAGACCACAAGGTCTTTAGGGTAAAAAAGCATTAAATCCTATAGGTTTTTATGGTATAATCTAATTCCCTTTAGAAAACCGTAAATTGTATTATATAAGAGTATGAAGGAGTTGAACCTTATATTTATGATCTGCAATCAAAATGCATAGCCCTATGCAACACACCCCTTTTTTTTTGTTGGGGGTTTTTTTTGGTTTTATAATATGACTTTTATAAAGATAGATCATAATTAAAACAAAAATAACCACCGTTAGTACTATGATTTAGTGTAATTCTAAGGCATCTTTTATATAGGAACAAGATAGAACTACAAAAACCTGTGATTGTATAAAGGCAATACCTAATTCTAATCCAGAGAACGCGATTATAAACGCCAATGGTAATAGTCCTAGTACAAAGAAAATGATACCTGAACTCATAATGTTGTATGTAAACCCACTTAAGATGTTTAAAAGCATGTGACCTGATAATCGTACAACAACTTCATCCTCATATTATATTATTTTCTTAAAGTTTTAAAGATATATACTTCAATTACGAAATGTACTAGTAAGTATACGGCGTATTCCTCTATTCTAGTCTACTCGTTTGAACATGTATTTCCCTTTAAAAGGTTTAGTCCTATTTTCTTTTAAAAATAAAGATATACTAGGTTGACTCCCTCTATATATTAATTATGCCCACTTTTTCTTATATTAAACTTAAACTAATTTAAAAAGATAAATACTTCTAAACGGAGTAGTACGTTTCCTACTTAAATAAACAGAAATACTTGACTGTGGAATACCCAGAGCTTTACCTGCTGAACTAATCGAAGAATAATGAATAACTTCATTTGTCTGAATATTAGTAACTTCTATAGTTTTACAGTTTTGTTTAACTGAGTCTAGTTTGGAAATAATGTACCCTTTAATGGTACTAACTTGCTCATTTGTAGACGAAGACTTATTATTTAAATAGTTTGAAAGTCGTTTAGGGGATATGCCCCAAAATTGATATGCGGCTTTCATTGTAGAGAATTGTTTGGTAATCCCTGTAACACTGTTAGTTAATTCTATAGCCTGTCCTAAATTAGTTAGATTCGAAGCAGAAGAATCTAAACTAGATGTAGCTTTAGAAATCATATAACCTTTGTATGGCTTATTATTAACTAAATATCTTTTCACAGTAGTCATATGAACACCTAAAAACAGAGCAGCCTGTATTAAAGAAGTAAATTCTTCAATCTTTCCTGTTTCGCGATTAGAAAGGATAATCGGCACTTTAAAGGGATTATTCTTAGCCATTTTATCTAAATGATCTTTAGATAATTTTCGCCCTAACATAATCTCTCTTTTAAACTTAAGAACTTCTTCTGATTCATTTCTACTTTTAGAAGCAGCACTCATAAGTTTAAGAGAGGCTTTACTATGTTTGTATCCCAAATTTGACCCAGCAATTTTTAATATATTGTATTCAGGATTTAATTTATCTATATAGAATTGCTCTCTATCCAGTACTATTGAACTAGGGCAATATTCTAAAATCTCTAATCTAAACCCTGCATAACCCTATTTTAAAAGTGCCCTACAAATAAGAGATGCACCTCGTTTACTGCTCGACAAATAGCTATGATTAAAGTATCGTCTAAATCTATCATTCAGCATAGAAGAAGAACCTATATAAATTTTACCTGAATCCTTTTGAACTCAACGATAAACACCAGATTTACCTTTATTTTGTTTAGCGATCAATCCTTTATGCTCATCAGGATTAGTATAAATTAGAACAGGTTCAAATTCGGATGAACAAGTAGATATGGTTCTTATATTTATTTCCCCTTTAAAGTGTGTATTACTTAAATAGGTTGATGTAAGCCCAATTCGTTTTTGACAGTGAATTCAATGAAACCTTTTTGGAGTATAATTAGATGGTTTTAAACTTAATTTCTCTTCCATATCAGAAGGATAAGTTTTAATGAAAGATAAAATAACTAGTGATTTGTTGACGAATAAACGAATCACAATTTTATCCTCGAGTTAATATATATAAATATCTTTCGGTTATTAACAGTAAAGTTATAGTAACGACTCATATTTTACCCACTTTTAATTAAACCTTGGAAGGAGTATTAGCAGCAGCGGTAAGTTGATAGAGGAAATAAAAACAAAGCCTTGGCGTCTTCGATACAACGTCTCGAAGACTGAGGCTGTAATTTTTTTTTTTACATATATATATGTAAAAAAAAAATAACTGAGGAAAAATAATATAAAATGAGGATAGGCTATTGTGATAACTTTAATCTTAGGTTACTTAATTTCGCCTAAGAACCGGCTTTCCCGGCGACTAGAATACACCTTACCATGTATTATACATAATGGAAGAACCGTCTACTCGTTGCTCTTTTACAACAATATATTTGAATATTGCTGACTTAGATCCGCGATCACCCATTTCTATTACTAGAATCTCTAATGATATTACTATACCCTCAATCATTAATGAGGCCAGATAAGAAGTTTCCGTCTTATCTTTAGTTATTAGAGCTTTAGGGCTTCCCCGGAATTTGGTTCTTTTACACAATAAGAATGAGGCACCTAATTTCATCTTTTTATGTTGGCTGCTAGTCTAAGCCCCAAAGATACATTTCTTGCTAGATATGAACGGCTGTACGTTTTGATCTACGATTTACCCACACCTAGAGGGAACACCTGCGTACATATTAGATGTACTATAATAATTAGCCTAATAAGGTTACATAACGAATTTAAAATAATATTTAAACTAATTTAAAATAATATTTATTCTTATAAGCATTAGTACGTTTCTTAGCTAAATATCCTGAAATACTGGCCCTATTTACACCTAAAGCTTCAGCAGCTAAAGTCAACGAAGGGTATATAATTACTTCATTTGTATCAATATCAGTAACCTTTAATTGGAGATATTTCCTGTTAACTTTAACATGACTATCCGTTATTTTGGAAATTGAGTAGCCTTTTATAGTTTCGCTCTCGGTGTTAGCTGAATTTTTAAAATAGTATCAAAGTGCGGCCCTAGATATTTCTAAGTATTCGGCCGCTTCTGTCATAGAGGTAAATTCTTGGGAAACTCCTGTTAACTTATTCGTTAGACGGATAGGCTGTTGGTTAACAAGATTAGGAGACAATGGCTCAGATAAATTAATATCTTTGTCCTTTGAAGTGGTTTTAGCAAAAGTATACCCCTTATAAGATAAATTCTTTAATAGATATTTACTTATGGTTATCCTAGATATATCCAGAAATTTACCCGCATCTGTCATCGAAGAAAATTCTAAGGTGTCACCCGTTTCCGTGTTAGTTAACAGAACAGGCTGTCTTAATACATTACCTACACGCATTTTCTCCAAACGTTCGCTATCCAAAGTTTTACCTAGTAGAATTTTTCTTTTAAGATAACGTGTTGATTCTGACACTATTTTATTTTTATTCGCTAGACTTATTCGAGCTTTAGCTGCTTCATTATGTCTGTAACCTAATGGAGATCCGGCTATTTTTAAAATATTATATTCAGGATTATAATTATCAAAGTAGAATTGCTCTCTAGTTAATAATTTATCGATCGAGCAATATTCTAAAATCTCTAATCTAAATTTCGCATAACCATGTTTTAAAAGGGATTTGTAAATGGTCATGTTCCTTTTAGGATAAGAGATGTGATTATAATTAAAATATTGTTTGAACCTACTACTCAGATTTTTAGCGGATCCGACATACGATTTTTCAGATTCTATGTGCACTCAACGATAGATACCTGACCGTCCTTTATTTTCATTAATAATAGATTCTTTTTCCTCATCTGAATTTATATAAACTCTAACAGCTACTGGTCTAGCCGATGTGGACATAGTTCTTTTATTATTTAGAACACAAGTCCTAATTGCTATGGAAGCGGGGTGAGTTAATAGCATACTTTTAGACCGGCTCTTAGTTGCCACAGAATGAGAATACATATGTGTCCGGCTGAGATCATGAGTAGTAGCAAAAAGGTTAAGTAAACAACCATAAATTCGTATATGTACTGTGTACAATTTTTATGATTAGATCAAAACTAATACAGAAACTTTAATTCGAGTTACTTATTTCTACTCAAAACCACTTTCATGGCGACTAGAGTACACCTTACAAAATCTAAATCAATTGATTTTGAAGAACCGTCTACTCGTTGCTCTTTTACACATCAATCCTAAAAATTTCATTTTCAGATGATAGGTGTTTTAGATCCGCGATTACCCATTAAACCTATTGATTTATCTATTATCTTCTTACCGTACATGTTTGGTTAGAACATCCGCACCGTATCCCTTTTAGGATTAATGTTTGGTAATAATAGCTTTAGGGCTTCCCCGGAGTTTGGCTCTTAGTCACAACAGAAGTTTACTTACTTCTTTTTATGAATTCTATTAATACTAATAAAGGTAGTAACCCTAAAGGACAACCAGCTGGAACAAATAATGAAAAGAATTTTAATCCATGTTCTTTAAACCCTAAAACTGTAGCACCTAATACAACAGTAAAGCTAAGTGAGAATGTTAAGATAAAGTGTGAAGTTGATGCAAAACTATAAGGAATCATTCCTATAAGGTTATTAATTAAAATAAAAATAAATAAGGCATACATAAATGGAAAGTAAGCTTGACCACTTTTATTGTTAATTTGATTTACAACTATGCTATGTATAGTAGCATATAATGTTTCTTGACTTAAAGATCATTTATTGGGAGTAATTTTAGATTGGTTAGTAGCTAGTATACTGAAATAGAAAGCTATAAAAGCTGCAATAGTCATGTATAATCCTATATTAGTTATAGACAAGTTCATATTAGCCAATAGCGGTGTATCTATGCTAAATAAATTTCTTATTTCAAATTGGTCAAGAGGGCTTACTATCGTAGTGTAATTAAACATCTGTATATATTTTTGTATTACTATAAGTATAAAAAAAAATTTTTTTGGCGATATTTCTTTCTTACTCATTAGCATCTCACCCATATGGATATGATTAAGAAAGGCGTCTACATCCCCATTTAATACATCACCGTAGGCAATGCAAAAAATAACTCCTCAGGAAAGACCTAAAATGATTTGCAATATTAACGTGAACCAATCCATCGCTTTCAATCTTCAACATAGTATCTTTCACTTGCTATGATGAAATCTGGGTTTTATATCGGTGCAAGCTTTTAAAAAATGAAATTTTATCAGGTTGCACCATCATCCCAAGCTTCATTGGCAATTTTGTTATGATAAATATCAATTTTATTCATAGGAGTTTCATGTTCTTTTTTTAAATGTAGGGAGACTGTTTATAAGCAATCTCGTTATTTTCTGTCGCCACAGCCGCTGGGACAACTATTAGGCGACAATACTGTTTATCATCTGACAAGATTCCTCCTTAAACTATACAAGCATCCCATACCCTCAAGGTCTCTGCGTTTATCCATATAGGTACAGCCTCGCCACAATCCAACGGCATGTTTTTAGGGTAATTCTTGTATAGCGGATATCTCTCCTTTTCCAGGTCCTTTCAAACCACCATCTCACGCGCAATCATTAGACAGTACCTTTCTATCTCCAACCAAATTAGACTTACATGAAAATACTCCTTAGCTAATTCACGAGAAACTACACTGATTAGTTCCGGGTTCATCGGTATACCCCCATTCGGGTAGGCGATCGAGATGGCCATGCTCTCGGGTCTCTTTTCCTTCTAAGATCAGGATCGATTTATTCCCGTAGCACTTCTCCTTTCCTCATCTACCCACACTACTAATAAAGCTACTAACAAATAATGGTAATGCGTTGTAAATGTTCTTTCCTCAGCTTCCCTTCTAGTCCCCTCCGTAGGGGGATGATAAAGATAAAAAATTAATCCATTAGACCATAAGAATTAGGGGAAAACCTGAAACAGCGCCAAAAAAACAAAATGAACCTGCTCCTGTGGTTCTTTCCCAGGTTCATGGGGGGTTCAAAAGCAAAAGTATAATAATATATTACTATGGAGCAATTTTACTATAACTTGGATACAAATAAGCCGGGTCCTGTGTGTAATGTTTAACTAAAATAAAGATTTATTAAGGGTTTTTATTTCATGCTTATAATAAAATACTCCAAGTTTTTATAGTTTTAATATCTGTGTATTACCCAAGCTTTTACCTTGCTCTTAAAAAGCTATACTTAAATCACTGGACTTCCCTACTTTTTCTCTTAAAGGTAAACTACACAATTAAGATGAATTACATCTGTATCACAAGGTTTTAGATAATGTTTTTATAAAAAGGGTTTTATAGATTTGTTTAAACCTAATTAAGCCTAAGTTAACCATAAAATACGCTTATAAGCACAAATACAACTTTCTTACGGTGGGTATATATAAATAAAGAAGGGGAAATACAAAACGAGTACTCTACCTATGCAGGTAATAATTTTGGATGTTTTTTAAGATTTTTAGGATTTTTATGTTAAAGATCTAATTTTCAATATTACTTTATCGGTGAGATGTTCTTTTTGGATAAAGATTTTATAAACAAAATAGTATTATATTATCTAGGTTCAATTTACCCTCTGCTATTATATCTCTAAATCAGTATAACATAGATAATGCAAATGCTGTTAGACTCATCCGTACATAATATTCGGCATAGTAAGATCCGTTATGTGATAACCACTGTTAAAACATGCCCATTATCCTCTACCATATTCTCCACATTCTCCACATTCTCCACCTTCTCCATTAATATATCTTTAGTAGATTACTAACTATTCCTAGTTTTACGAAAAAATTATATACTGTAGTAACTGAAAAGCTTTACAATAAAGCCTAATGCACGCGCATTACTATAGAATGTAGTTAGTTTTAAGAACAAATTAAATACTGTACTAACTAAAAAGCCTTATGTTAGCATATTATACCCTATTACATAAAACTATTATGCAATAGAGATAAGATAATCCCTATATTACACAATAGATTCTTATATGAGAATGTAGAATTTATATGCAAATTCCTTTTAACATAGTTACAATAAATTGTAATCATATTACAAGGCGTAATATATAGTAATATAATTCAATATTTAACCTAATTACAGTGTATGGTTCATCAGTAAATAACGAGATAGGTTGAGGCAAATAAAAGGTTGTTAAGACAGCAACAAAGACAAGTGTTAAAAACGTCCTAAACTGAGGAAAAAGTTGTGATAATAAGTGTGATATGCATTAATATACATTACATTACCTCAAACGGATTTTTTCTTATTCCGTAAGTTATATCTCTTGTTTCCCAACCGCTCCATCCTCAGTTTGCTTACCTCTTTACCAAGTATCTTCCCTTTATTATTACAAGTGTCCAATTCCTTCTCAAACCCATTCGCCTTCCTTTTCCATCCATTCAAGAGTCTGACAACTTCAGGCCCCTTTAGACGAGAAGGTCCATATCTGAAATGACCATTAATGATCTGATACCAAGGTTGCATCATCTGTCGTACTCGAGTTGGACGTTCCTCCCGTGGTACACGAGTTGGCGTTTTTAACCCTCCATTGTGGTTGGGTATGTGAGGGGGCTGTGAGTTAAATTAGTTAAAGTAATGCAAAGGGAGAAGGGTAAAAGAGGATAACTTACCACGTTGTTCGGAATAAGAAACAGCATCCTCCGGATAGGAATTTTCTATAATTTTATAACATTTTCTATAATTTTATAATATTTTCTATAATTTATAACATTTTATAGTAATGTAGTGGGATACTCTAAAAACTGGTATTAAAAACAATAAATAGTTTCCTTTTTTAGGATTTACGCATTATTTCTTGTAAAACAAAACGATAGTATAGTTATATAATGTTACAATAAAAAAGTTATAGGAATTTTCTATAATTTTATAACATTTTATAGTAATGTTGTGGAATACTCTAAAAACTGGTATTAAAAACAATAAATAGTTTCCTTTTTTAGGATTTACGCATTATTTCTTGTAAAATAAAACGGTAGTGTAGTTATATAATGTTACAATAAAAAAGTTATAACATTTTATAGTAATGTTGTGGGATACTTATAAGCATAACACGAGGGGATGACTATGAAAATATAGAAGTTTTATGTAAAATATACTACATTTACGTATGGCTAGATAATTAGTATAGAATATTCTTATTAGTTTAATGGTAGAACAAGATACTTCTAATATCTGAATCTAAGTTCGAGTCTTAGATAAGAATAACTGTGTCTATTGTAATAGCTATTCATTTCATGTTATAACTATGTGTATTTTGTTACCAAGAAAAAAAAAGTCTTTTTATTAGTTTAATGGTAGAACAAGATATTCCTAATATCTTAGTCTAAGTTCGAGTCTTAGATAAGAAAGATAGTTAGAATATATAGATACTAATGTACTATATTATTTAACTTTAATATTATATGGTTAGATTATAAATAGTACTTTACACTTTTTATTTGAGTTTGATGATGGCTCTGAGTGAACGCTATGCAAATGCTTGACACATGCTAATCGAACGTCAATATTTAATTTGTATAAATTATTATATTGAAGTGGTGTACAGGTGAGTAAGTGGTATTATGGCTACCTAAGAGTAAGGCAAAATAAATCCCTTATAATAACAATTTATTAAAATGTAGAAGAGACCTACCATCCCGCCCGTAGCCAATAAGGTATAAAAGGTTAGATGGAGGGTTAGTCATGCATATAGATATGTTTAAAAGAAATAGTATTTCGCTCTTAGTTGATTATTAATAACCATCGGATAAGTAGTAAGTATGGTAATGGCATATTTAGCTTGTGTCCGTAGTCAGGACTGAGAGGTCTATTGACCACACTGGGTCTGAAAAAACCCCAGTGCGTGTAGTACAGCAGTGAGGAATTTTGGTCAATGGCCTAACGGCTGAACCAGCAACTTGCAGGAATGAGAGTTAATATAATAAGTTTATTAACTTGCTTGACTAGGTCTTATAAAGTTCTGGATAAAGCTTATTATGAAAACTTTATATCCATAGGTCTCGACCAAATCTTGTGCCAGCAGTCGCGGTAAGACAAGGGAGACGAGTGTTATTCATCTTTAACAGGTATATAGGGTACCTAGACGGTGTGCAAAGGCTTGATTAAGAACCTGTTACACTTGAGTTTGATATGTGAGAGGAATATGTCGGAATTGTTGGTGTAAAGATGAAATTTGCTAATACCAATAGGACCGGTAATGGCGAAGGCAAACCTCTATGTACATGTACTTGCTTATTGTTCTAAAATAGATCTTGTTTACTCTGTTAAAAGGGATGATTATAGGATGAACAGTAAAAAGCAAAGTGCTATAACTGACGTTGAGGGACGAAGGCTCAGATAGTGAAGAGGATTAGATACCCCCGTAGCCTGGGCAGACAATGATGAGTGCCATAGGTTGGCTTTTACGCGGAACTATAAATGAAAGTGGAAGCACTCCACCTCAAGAGTAATGTGGCAACGCAGGAACTGAAATCATTAGACCGTTTCTGAAACCAGTAGTGAAGTATGTTATTTAATTCGATGATCCTCGAATAACCTTACCACAACTTGAATGACCTAAAAAATGTTGACCTGAAAAAAAAAATTTTTTTTTTTGCATGGTTTTTTAGACCACATGCGTTGCATGGCTGTCTTCAGTTAATGTCGTGAGATTTGGTTAGGTCCATTAAATTAACGTAAACCCTTGTTTTATTTATTAGTATAAAGCAGCTCTCCGCTTACAATTGGATGTGATAATAGGGACTAAGACAAGTCATCATGGCCTTAATGTTGTGGGCTATAGACGTGCCACATATGCCTTTACAAAGGGATGCAATAATGCGAATTGGAGCTAATCCCCAAAATAGGATAAAGTATGGATTGTAGTCTGAAATTCGACTGCATGAAAAAGGAATTACTAGTAATCGTGAGTAATCACATCACGGTGAATTTTATCTCAGATAGGTACTAACCACTCGTCAGGCGCTGAAAGGAGTATGTGCAATAAGTTTGGTGGCTGCGGATTGCTAGTCTAAATTTACAGGTTTAGATCTTTTGGCAGAAATATCTTCGTATGCGTGACTCTGATTAGTGTTAAGTCGAAATACGGTTCGGGTTGGGGAACTAGCCCGGGATAAATTAATATTAACGATACACCAAAAAAAAGGCTCGTTTAGTCTGGAAGGAGTTAGGTGTAGCTAACCCTTTAAGGGTGCAAGTCCCTTAGCCATTACATGGAGAGAAGAATGTTTAGAATATGATATAATTATGATTTTGGTTTCTTTCCGCTTGGTGTACGGTAATTTATTTTTGGTGGACTTTATTCTTGTCCATTATTTTCTATCTTTGGAGATTTAGATGATGGTTAACTTGTTACTAAAAAGATCGCTTTTTATAGTAAGATCTTTTATCTATAGTAGTTTCTTTTTTTTCACCCTGTTAAAAGAAAGCCAAATACAGCATAACCAATCCCAGTAGGTAGATCATGTAGATTATACTGGAAATAAGGGGAGAGGAGTAAACTATCTTTTACTAAAGCCCTGTAAAAAGAAACGGATAGATTACCGTAAACTTGGTATAAAAAATAAGCCCCAATCATACCAAATACCAGTTGGTAGATCACGTAGATTATACTGGAAAAATGGGGAGAAGAGTAAGATATTGTTAACCAAAGTTCTGTATAAAAAACGGTTAGATTACCGTTAACTTGTTATGATAAATAACCAAAATAGTATAACAAATCCCAGTAAATATGTTTATATGTACTGGAAAATGGAAAGGTAGATTTATAGTTACACAGACATTAAAAGGGAGAGGAGTAATCTATCTTTTACTAAAGCCCTAAAATAAAAAAATTACACCAGAAAAAAAAAGAAAAAAAAAAGAAAAAAAAGAAAAGAAAAAAAAAGTCTGTGCAAGGAGCATAAAGGATTATCTATTTATAGGGTTCAAGTCCATAAAAAGGCTCATGTACTTTATATGGTTATCTATTAGTCATTTCGAATTTTAGTTGGAGGAGCTGAGCTTTAGCACGGGGCAACAGCTGTAAGACTAGGTTTGTATAAAAATAAAATTAGGATAGTTATTTTGTGGTTTATACTTTTTTTAGCCATAGGGTTTATTTTTTATAGGTTCTATAGTAAAAGTCCGAGTGCTGGAATTGGTAGACAGGACAAATTTAAGCTTTGTTGACGATATGTCGTGAACGTTCAAGTCGTTCTTCGGATAAAGGCTACAGGAAAACATCGTCAAGTTAAAAAACATAAAACAATAAGACTTTAAAGATTTGGAAACATAGGATAATCATATAGAGAAAATACTTAGCGGAGTTTATGGCAAGTATGTAATGCTGGTTCGAATCTGTAGGGAAAGGACACAAATACTTGTAAAAGTAGCATTCACACTATGGTGATTAACAGCCATTTAATATGTGCTTACAATACTGACATGGTTATGTAGTATTTGTGATGATAGTTAAGGTTTTATAAAGAAACTTTCCCTAGTTAAAGTGTCTAGTTAATAGCGTTAGCTGGCATTTGGCTAGTTTTACGGTGTATAGATACAAATGGTAAGTTTACCTTGTAATAGAGGGAGGTATTAGAAAAAAAAAGGAGACTTCCTTTATTGGTAAAAAGGGTTGAGCTGTAAACTCAATAGCATTATGCTTTTAAGAGTTCGAATCTCTTGTCTCCTATAGCGTTGATATATAAGGGGGTAGAGCAGGATAATGTTCATGGGATTATAAATGTACGATTCATTGTAAAAGGCTTTTACTACTTATATATGGATGCAATTTATTTCAAACAATGCAACAAATACATTATGATATAATGAGCGCAGTTTATACACAGTACTCTTATATACATATATATTTGTTAATGGCTATTATAGTAATATGCACTATGTATGGTTTTACTTATAGAATAGTAAGATAGACTAGGTGTATATTTACGTATAGAATAGCTATACTATAGTTATGAAAAGGGTAAAAAACCGTTTTATATGTTGTATATAGTTAATGAAATGACATTTAGTGGTTATAATGTATTTAATTTAGACTTATTGTACATTATTGCTATCTTACTAGGTATATTAGTTATTACTAGTAAAAATCCTAAAAAGACATTCTTTGGGATCAAACTATCAAATTCCGGGGACCCCTTAAAGCTTTTTGATACCAAGCAATAGTTGAAAAACTATTAGTGGATGAACTAATCACTCATGTAGGGTAATAAGTCATAAGATGATCCTTTCTATAATATTTGTTTCTTTTATTGAAATAAAAGAAACAAACTAAAGGAGAAATAGGCAATCGCGGATCTAAGCCAGTAACAGAATTACTGTAAAAGAGCAACGAGTAGACGGTAGTTGGTAGTAGTTTTAGAGTAAATAATACTACTACTTAAGGTATACTCTACATATAAAAAAAAAAAGAAGATATGTGAATATAAAGAATCTAAATCTAAATTTACTTAAGTTTTATTTGGGTTTAGACTCAGAAGGTGTATCCTCCTTCTCTAATCATAACAATATTCTGTTACAATCCCATGTATCCCAACCTCACCAATTAAATGGTCTAATAAGGTCATATCATACGAAATCTTTAAGTAGCCTACATACACCTTTAGAGTTAAATCCTTGATTTATAACAGGATTTGCTGATGGGGAAGGTTCATTCTCATTAAGTGTTAGAGATATAGATATGGTTACTAAAAAAGGAAGAGTACTCTATGTATTTTCAATAGGGTTACATAAGAAAGACGAAGATATATTAAGAAGTATCCAATCTACTCTAGGGATAGGAAAAATATATCCACAAGGAAAACAAGGAGTACAATTCCGCGTTGAATCTAAAAAAGAGTTATTGATTTTAATAGAACATTTTGATAAGTATCCGTTAATAACCAAGAAAAGTAAAGACTTCCTATGTTTTAAAAAAGCTATTTTCTGGATAAAAAACAGAGAACACTTAACAAAGGAAGGTTTACTAAAGTTAGTATCTCTAAAAGCTTTAATGGGTAAAGGTCTTACTAATGAATTAAAAGCTGCCTTTCCTGATCTTGTTCCAGCAAATGAACTAGGAATATATGATTCTACTTTATCTCCAGATTTGATTATAGATCCTTGTTGATTAGCAGGGTTTATATCAGCGGAAGGTTGTTTTATCCTCAGTATACATAAATCTACATCTGTAAAAATAGGATACCAAGTACAGTTAAGATTTGTACTAAGTCAACACATAAGAGATAAAGAGTTATTTGAATATTTCGTAAAATACTTAGGATATGGTTATATAGCTGTAAATAGAGAAGGGGTAGATTTCATAGTTACTAATTTTTCGGATTTAAAAGATAAATTCTTACCTCTATTACACTTACAACATCCCATAGTAGGTTATAAATATTTAGACTATTTATATTTTATGCAGGCTGTAGAAATGGTGCAAAAAAAACTCCATTTAACAGAAAAGGGATTAAATAAACTACGTGAGATACAAGTACTCATGAACAGTGGAAGAAATAACACACCTTCACAAGACACCGATTCAGGTACAACAGATTAAACTATGTGTTTTGTGTGTGTGGGTAATATAAGAGGGATGCTTCGCGGCTTAGCAGTTAAAGAGAAATGTAAGTTTGAATATTATAGAGGAGGCTTTTTTTATTTGTGATAGTATCTGTTTTATTTTTAATAGGTTTATTTTTATGTATCGCTTCTTATTTAATTCTAACAGGATTAAACTTTATAGGAATATCTTACTTGCTTGTGTATATTGGAGCAGTGTCTATCTTATTTTTATTTATATTAATGTTAATAAATGTTAGAATATCTGAACTATTTATAGACAGTGTTAACAGCATACCTTTAGCTATATTAATAGGTAGTTTCTTTAATTATTTTGTTAATAATGTTTTACCGTATATGATTAAGAGTAATAATATACTATATCATTTTACCATAAAAAAAATTTAACGAATGTTACATCTGTGTCATGAGATGGATATTTAGCAGAAACTTCTCATATAACAAGTATAGGAAATATATTATATGGTAGTTATTCTATATGGTTAATAATTACATCCATTATTTTATTATTAGCGATGGTGGGTGCAATAGTTATAACTCTAAAGCCACAAACTAATGCAAAATAATAAAAAACCAAAATTATAGTACGTCTTTCCTGTTTTTTTCTTTTTTTTTTCAATTAAGGAAGAATTTTAAACCCCCCCCCCAACAAAAAAAGAAATTAGCTCAATTGGTAGAGCATCCGTTTTACACGCGGCAGGTTAAGTGTTCGAATCACTTATTTCTTATGATTTACTCTTAGTAAGTCTATATATTTAAAGAGATCTTAGCTTAATGGTAAAGCGTATGACTTTTAATCATTCTCATAAGGGTTCAAGTCCCTTAGATCTTAGATGGGTTCAAACACCTTAGGTTTATAAGGGTTCAAGTCCCTTAGACCTAAAAAAAAAAAAGGGTTCGCTGGTGCAACTAAGAAATCATGGAAATTTTTGGCTACAGGTTCGATTCCTGTTGAACCCCCCCCCCAGTCTTTTCCCACTTGTGCTATAAAATGGGGTACGGGTGTATTTTACGAGTTTCTATCTGTTTGTTTCTTTTTTTTTATAAAAAAAAAGAAACTATCCCAGAAGCAGCAGAGTACGAAATAAGATTAAAAAGTTAGAGCAATTTACATAGAAATATGCATTAAATGTTATCATATAGTAAACAATTATATTGTATTCATAAGAAATATAAGCGGCCATAGGATAACTGGTTAGTCCATTCGTCTTCCAAACGATTTGTACCGATTCGAGTTCGGTTGGCCGTATAGGGTCAGTAACTTAATGGTAGAGGACTTTCTTGTCACGAAAGTAGATATCGGTTCAAGCCCGGTCTGACTCGTACTTTTTTATAGGTAACTTTTACATTACCTAGCTAAGGTTTTAACTTTATTCAACCCTAGTATTGTAATCTAGTATCTATTTAAGTTACATTTTTAATAAATTCCATAATACACTTAACTTTTCAATTACATAGTTAGTATGCATAATAGGATTAACTTTCATATTTAACTTCAATTCTAGTAAAAATTATTACATTTAAAAATTTATACAATAGCAGGTAAAAGGAAAAGTTGCTATAGGTAGGGCGAGATATTTGCTAAATATTGTGTTTAACACCTGGTGGTTCAAATCCGCTCTTTTCCGAAAATAGCTATAATATATTTACACATTTGGATGTATAGTGTTTTTACACACCTAGATAGTATAAATTATACATAATAGCAGTAATGTAATTATTTGGAATTTACTGTGTTTATGTAATACCTCTATGAAATTAAGTATTACATTAGTAACTATGAAAACGATAACAAATCTAAAGGATTAATAAAATAAATAAAGAGTTTCATTTTATGCATGGTGCTATTTTTAAGAATTATTTTATTAAAAAGTATGGTTCAATTTTAGATTAGGTGTTATGCATAACTTTAAAAAAGAGTATAGTTTAATAGGTAAAATAGGAAGCTTCAAACTTCATATTTCCAGTTCAAGTCTGGATGCTCTTGTTATAACATAGTATTACCAATAGATCTAAAGGGTTTAATGCATTTATTATTTAATCCTTTTAATTTAATACTTTTATTAGGCTTACATTTTCAAATATTACATGTATAATAAAGGTTCCTTAGCTTAATAGGTAAAGCGCATTTTTGATAAGGATGTGATCGACGTTCAATTCGTTGAGGAATCAATAAGGTGCGTTAGTTAAATTGGTATAATGACATGCTACGGACATGTTCTTACAAGTTCGAGTCTTGTACGCACTTGTATTCCAAGGATATATAACCTATTTCATCTATCGATGAAGATAGAATTGTACCCAACTATATTCTAATAACGGATAATAAATTTTTTTTTACTTACAGAACCTATACAAACTAAAAAGAGAATTGACTGAGTGGCTTAAAGTGATAAGCTTGAAACTTATTTGATTGAAAAATCACATCCGTTCGAATCGGATATTCTCTGTTATATTTTCATAGACTATTTGCTATGCAGTATAAGGATATATTATAAGGATATAATATAATATTTATAGATATAGTATAACTATGTTATACCTTATAAAGTACATTCTATGTTATAAACGGGTTAGAGCCAGGTTGGTTAGGCGCCTCATTTGGGTTGAGGATTTGTTATGTTCGAATCATAATAACCCGAAACAGGATTTTAAATAATTGTATATAAAAATTTATAGTAATGTATTTGATATGTAATGTATTATTTCATAATTTTATTACCTTAATTATATTAGTACACCTTTTCAGATAGTATGCACGAAATCAATCTTAGAAATGTCTCGAAACTTAGGAATCGATTTCTTGGTTGACTAGAAGCTTTTGTACTAAACATGAATTTGTGTGATATTTTAAGGATTAATTTTATGGCTAGTATATAAAGAGACTATTATGGGAGAATAAAAAGCTGTATATTAAACCAATATTACCGTAATATAGTGGAGTTATTTTCATTTATTAGGGTATATGGTGGAAGAATTTCTATAAAAAAAAACGAAGTGAATTGAAGTATCTTATTAGCTTCAGGAAAATAAATCAAACGAGATTCTATTAGTAGTGTGAATGAAAATAGATAGGGGCTTAAAGTAAAATGGATTAATCTGTTTGAATATAGGGGAACCTTCCTCTAAGCCTTAATATAATATACAAGAAATAGAGAATAGTACTGTGAAGGAAGTATTGAAAATAGTAGTCTTATAAGCAGCTCAAGGTAAGTTTAATAAACATATGAGAGCGTACCTTTTGTATAATGGGTCAGCAAGTTCTAGTTAGATGCAAGCAAGTAGTGATTAGTGGTGATATATTGAATAGTACAGATAGTGTGGTAAACGATATACATTCACGAAAAATAATCAATTTGCCTAGATAATCCAATTATTAAGTAATGATGTAGTATCTAATTAGAGACCCGAAGAGTAGTGATCTTACCATGGTCAGGCTTATAAAAGGCCGAATGGGTTAACAAGGAAAAACGTTGAGTAGTTTTTCCAAGCCCAAGTAGAAGTGAACCTTCTGCTAAAGATCGTCAAATTGACGGGAAACCCCTAAAGCAATTTCAACCAAACAAGAGTGGTAACACATCTTGTGGCACAGGTAATGACTCGTGGTATGGTAAAATGGAAATTGATCTACGAAGAGTAAATGGGTAATCCGCAGCCAAGCGCCACAATAGACATAAATATTATGGTGTGCAGTTCATCGACTAAATGGCGATCGGCGAAAGCTTAAAATATAGTCAAGCCTCAATGGAAACATTGCAGGATAATATAATAAATATGAGAACCGATAGCATATGTTTTTTCATTTCTTAATTTTGCCCCCATTTTGCCTTAATATACCAATAATTCAATAAAACTATAATATGCAAAAGTATTCTACATTTAACAGACCGTATGAGTTTCAGCCATTAATTGTCTACGATGATGCGGACAAAGATAAAGTTAAAATTCTAAAAGAAAGTAAAAATAAAATAGCTGTTTACCTAATTTTTTTGTTTAGTTATTTATCTAGATAAATAATAAAAAAAAAATAAGAGTAAATAAAGAGAACGGTAAATATTACATAGGTAGTTCTTCTAATTTAAGAACAAGATTGTATAGTTATTATAGTTTAAAACATCTAGAAAAAAAAGTAAGTATAAGGTCAATTGAAAGAGCCCTTATGAAGTATGGTTATTCTAGTTTTAGATTTGAAATATTAGAATATTGTAATACGGGTAAGGATGCTATAATTAGAGAACAATTTTATATGGATGTTTCAAGCCCTTGTTATAATATCGTAAAATTTGCTGGATCTACACTAGGTTATAAACAAACTAAAGAAGCTATACAAAAAATGAAAAACTTTGTACATAGCGATGAAGTACTAAAAGTAAAAGCTCTTGCAACGGTAAATGCTACCAATGCTAGAAAAATATCTGTTATAGTAACGAATACTAAAACTAGTGAAATAGTAAGGTATGATAGTTACACTGATGCGGCTAGAGCTATAGAAGTTTCTAAGTCGTCTATACAACAAGCTCTTAATAACAAAAGACTTATAAAAAAACATATGCTATGGCTGTTTCAGCTAAATAAAATTATATTATCCGTGAAATGGATAGTAATATACTATTACTATTTAGGGAGAAAAGTTTCAACTCTGCCTACTGGATAACACGAATGTGTTACCAGGGCTAAAGAAATAAACTGTATCGTTGTAAAGATATCCAAAGAACTGTGGTAAGTTAGTGAAAGACAATCCTGACTACTATAGCTGGTTTTCCGCGAAACATATGTAAGTATGTAGTTTAAATAACATCATAGCAGGTACAGAACTGTAATCTCGGACAATTTGTGCATTAGTATCCTTTGGGTATTTATACCTATGAGGGTATGTAATGCCTTGTGCATATGGGGGGTCGTGAAGACTCTATTCGCGAGTATTTGCTCTCGGAAGGGCAATGATGAATGTTGAACTATCAGACATTTAACGATAAGGTTGAGTGTCAAAAGGGAAACAGCCCAGAACAAGTGTTTAAGGTTCCAAAGTTTTTGTTAAGTGAAAGTAAGGAAGTATTTAAACTATACAACCAGGAAATAGGCTTAGAAGCGGCCATTTTTTAAAGACCTCGTAACAGAGCACTGGTTCAAAGGGTTAAGTAATTAACCTAATTAGTTAAAAGCGCCGAAGATATAACGGATCTAAAACAAAACACCGACACCTTGTCCATAATAACAACATTAGGTTAAATCCTATATTGGTATACTTAATGGTTATTTAAGTATTATTTATGGGGTAGCGGAACATTGGGTAACTAGGATAGAAAAAGAAGCTAGGTATTTCTGTGCTGAGGGGGAAAGGTACCATGTAGATTAGACTACAAATGTTAGAACCCTTTGCAACTGGGAGTGGGGGTGGACTGGCTTCATACGCGTTTGTATATGAGAAATCTTTAACGGACATGTTTCTATCAAAGGAAGAGCAAGAATAAGCGCATGTTGCAGATATACAATTTATGCTGTAGGTTTGAAGAGACCAAGAGTAACATTGGGTTAGCGTACTCAAAATTAAGGCGAGTTTATGAATGTTGGAATACTTGTTTAAGAGACAACCATTATGAACAGGAGTAGCACCCACGCATATTTCAGATTCATATGAATTTGAAAGAATAAGTGAAGGACAATATTCCCGGAAAGGGAGTACAGATTAAATTTTCATTAACTATAATGTAGAGGTTAAACCAATACATGCGCCTGTTAGATATTGCAGGTATCCATAAATATCCCAAGTGAGAATGCTGACACGAGTAACGAAAAAGAGGATGCCCCTTACAAGGCCCTCTCGCCTTAAGCTTATGGGAAAGTTAATCGGTCTCTAAATTAAACCTAAAGGATAAAATGATGAGAGACTGTATATGAGACAACATAAAGAAATGGAGTAAAATGTTCTGGAAAATCATATATAGGGTTAGTTATGAAATCTGAAACATTAGTAAATGAGCGAAAAAAAGCCAAAAAATGAAAAAAGAAAAAAAATGCCAAATGAATAAGCTTTATCACTAATGCTAGGCAATAAACTAAAATAGATGAGTCTAGACAGTTACTAATTTTAAATACCGTACCTAAAAACTACCACAAGTAAGCTAGTAGAGAATACGAAGGCGTTTGAGCTAACAATCATTAAGGAACTCGGCAAATTGACACCGTAACTGAGGGAGAAGGTGTGCCATTCCTACTGATTAATATCAGTTTAGGAAGAGGAGACATAAAATGGTGTTGCACGACTGTTTAATTAAAACACAGCACTTTGCGTAAGATGTAAATCAATGTATAGAGTGCGCTATCTGCCCAATGATGGCTGGTTAACGGATTTACTTAGGCGACTAAAATAGGCTAGGTTTTGAAGGAACCCCCATTTAATGGCGGCCTTACCTATAAGGGTCCTAAGGTAGCGAAATACCTTGGCATTTAAATGATGTCGCGCATGAATGATCTCACGATGCAACAGCTGTCTCAATGATTGGCTCAGTGAAACTGGAATGGCAGTGAAGATACTGCCTATCTCTAGATAGACGAGAAGACCCCATGCAGCTTTACTGTTACTAGTTATAGGGTATAATTTAACAGGTTTTAGGGAATAAGGTAGTTGACCGATAAAATTGAAACACCTTTACTCTGGTTGTTATATCAGTAGAATAGGTTACATTATTGTAGCTGACGTCTATGTAATCCACAAAAGGAGGGAGATTGCATCAAGCTCAGGAGACAATGGCTAGCAGATGGTTTATGCGGGGCACAGATCCCATAAAGAGTACCTGGGAGTATCCAAATTTATTTTTGTAATATGCTATACGCAAATTATATAGGACTTTTATTAGATAATTGCCTATATATTTTAATTTTTTTAATTGCTATATTTAGTTTGTTATTTTTTATATTTACTCTAATAAAGTATCTATAACTAATTCAGTTATATTTCTATTTAAGTTAGAACTAAAACAATTTAATATAAGTAAGATTTTACCTATGTGGAAAATAGGTGTATATATAGTATTAATAAGGAATATCTTATGAATTATAACACTATGAGTTATTTTTTCTTTTTTTAGCCTCGGCGCCATCAGCCCGGAGGGCTGAGGGCTGAGGCTGCGGAGCCGAAAAATGATGTTGATATATACTTCCAAAGTTTAATGGCTTAATCTTGCTTTACTGTTTGACATACACGTCTATCAGTTGCGTAAGCAGGGCATAAAGACCGCAAGACGCAGTAAGGAAAGGTCTTGTATTATTGAAAAAGCTACGCTGGGGATAACAGGCTAATTGCGCCAGAGAGTACAAATTGAGTGCGCAGTTTGGCACCTCGATGTCGGCTTAGCTCATCCACATGAATGCAGGAATCATGAAGGGTACGACTGTTCGTCGATTAAAGAGCTACACGAGCTGGGTTAAATACGTCGTGAGACAGTATGGTTTCTATCTTCTAGAGGAAATTGGAGTAAAATAAGGATAGCCCCTTCGTACGAAAGGAGTTGGGTATGGTAACCTATGGTTTACCTGTTGTTTATACGCTTAATATTAACCTTATACGGTGAGAATAGGTTTTCCTTAATAAGTAGAGAATGAGTATCTACGGAATAAGGAGAGTAATGTAGATAGATTTATATGAATCTATTTCCTATTTGAGCTATAGATGGTAATACTTTTATACTCAAGTATTTATACATAGTATAGGCATGGCAGGAAAGCTATGTTAGTTAAGATAAGTGCTGAATGCATCTAGGCACGAAGCTTACCTTAAGATACTCTTAAAAACGTAGTATAACATTACGGATCTAACATATAGTAGTGCTAGTCTATAGCTAGTTCTAATATAAAACCGTATTAGCCGTTAGTTAGATAAATAGGCTTTGGCTGTAAGGGCTTTGATGTTCTTAGGTATAAAGTACTAATTAGGCGGGGAAATGCATTTTGATGAATTTCTTAGTTCCCTTTTTACGGTAAAATAAACTAAATAACATACTTATCATTAAAAATACTTTATTTAGCCTGGTTTGCATAATAGTAATGCACCCGTTTTGTAATCGGAAGATATGAGTGCAAATCTCGTACTGGGCTATCGATACTTTTTTTGGTTATTAACGCGGATTGGTGTAATAGGAACATACTTGGCTCATGACCAGGTGATGGGGGTGCAAGTCCTCTTTCCGCATTTTTTTTAAGGCTATAGCTTAATAGGTAAAGCAAGCTGCTCATAATAGCTCAGATGAGTGTTCGAGTCATTCTGGCCTTATTGGAAAAACAGTACCGGTGTGATGGGAAACACTAAAAATACTACTAGGATAAACTATACAAACGGAAAATTGTAAATGTATACTATTAACGTTTTACCCCCTTTAGCTGAGTACCTCTTACATGCTTAGGACGATTGTGCATAATCCTAGTTAGTTTTTATACGGAAAGGTCATAAGTCCTTTTAAAAGCAGAGTGCACGCTATACTAATCACCCTACGGAGCTTTATCCTGTTAGGGATAAAGCCCGACAGGAATAGTGTCATAATATTTTTACCTAGAGGATTACATTGTATAGTTAATGAAAAATTTTCACCATAAAAGCTGTACAGATTAAATCTAAAGAATCAACATAGATTGGACCAGTATATAATTTATTTTTTTGGTTTTATTTTGCGGTTTGTATGCTTATATAGGACTACTAAGGCCCAATAGTCAAGTGGTTAAGACGTAACATTTTCACTGTTAAATGCGCGGGTTCGAACCCCGCTTGGGTCTATTTATAAGTTGTGTGTATAGATTAACTTAAGGGGATATAGTTTAATTGGTAAAACTGCGATTTTGCATATCGTTATTTTAGGATCGAGTCCTAATATCTCCAATCTAAAAATAAAATTTTAAAGCATTAGTTTATAGTTAGGTCAAGAATATAATAGATACTTTTACAAAAAAGATTTTACTGTGTAAAAGATACTTTTACAAAATATATTGTACTTTGTAAAAGGTATATTTATAAAAGTTATGTTTATAAAAGTTTTGATTACACAATCAATAAAGGTTTCTAAATTCTATTTTTGTAGTTTATTAAGTTTATTAACCCCCCCCCCCACTTTATGTTCTGAGGTAAGTATGCTAATGCTGCAGTTTAGGCATGCTTTATAAGTTACTCCTTTACTCACATAAGATTACATGGAAGAGAATAAACTACAAATTTGAAAGGATAGTGCAGGTAAGTTTGATATTTACAAGTGAACAAACACTGTTACGGATGGTTCTTGGGTAGAAATTGTACGATTGTAACGGAAGAATGTTATTTAAATACTAATTATGTTAAACCTTATAAACATATATCTGTTATATACTCAACTATACTTATAAATAATTTAAGTGTGTTCAGGTTAGAAATATTGGAGCGTTGTACTAAACAAAACCTTGCCCAGATAGAACCATATTATTTAGATAGTTTAAACTCTAGTTATAATATCATTTTTTTGGCTGGGTTTATTTATTCTTTAAACACTTTTATTTCACGATTGTATAAATAAAGAAAAGAAATAAGAATTCCCCACCCTTTAAGGTAAAAACCCCTAAAGAGTTTAAGTTAAAAATGCCCCTTTAATGTAGTATATTTTCATCGGTTACATGACTATACCATTAAAAAGGTAAGGATAAACTTTTTAATGTACAAGCTGCGAGTTCTTTATGGATTAGTAAATGAACGCTTCGTAAGTATAGAGTAGTGCTGGTTTTGAAAACAGATGGTGTAGACTAGCCGTATATAAATAAAGGGTAATAAAAAAAGCCCAGGTAGCTCAACTGGTAGAGCGAAACTTTGAAGGTGTTTAGGTTATAAGTTCAAATCTTATCTTGGGCATATATCCCTGTTGTGTTTTTGTGTTTATTGAGCATAATTTAGCTAAATCTATACTAAGGTTTATTTAGCGATTATAAAGTGTATTATATAGTTGAGATTAGTTCATATATTTTAAGATGTTTTTCATAAATTGTTATTTTTACGTTTATATATAATTAAGCTATTTTTGTATATCTTAAGGGATATTTGTATAATATGACATAAAATTTTTTTTAATGGGTATGCTGAAATTGGTAGACAGGTCCCGCTTAGGACGGGGTGAAATTAATTCATATAAGTTCGAGTCTTATTACCCATAAATATAAATGTAGTATGATATATATTTTACAGGCTTAAATGGACTTTTTCTGAATATTATATAATTATTAATATGTAGTAGACTAATGGTAAGTCATAAATTTTTGGTATTTACTTATGGGTGTTCGAGTCACCCCTACATAAAAAAGGTGGATATAGTTCAATTGGCAGAACAACTGTATGTGGCACAGTAAGTTCCCTGTTCGATTCAGGGTATCCTCCCAGTATCTTATTACATAAGATTGTTATATTATCTATGTATAGCTTTATAGCTATTAATATACTGACACGGTTTAGTTATATAGTATCTTGGTTTTATATTGTACAAGAATACTACAGGTATTTAAAGAGGATAGTTTTTTATGTGCTAACTATATTACACTTTTAACATAGTTATAATTATTATATAGACTTTTTTAGGTTTTATTGTATTTATGAGTTTTATTCTTTTTGCCGATTTTATTATTTTTATAGTTAGATATACTATAACTTTTTTATCATATAATGATAAAGTAATATAGGTTTAATAGTAAAATACTTTATACTAAATAAAGCCCGAGTAGTTCAACAGGTTAGAACATTAATTTCATGCATTAATAATGAGAATTCGATTTTCTCCTCTGGCTCATGGCAAAAAACAGATGAATAACATATTAAATAAATTACATTTAAAAAGTCCCATCATTGTCCTATGCTGACGACCCTATTTCATTACTGTATAACTTTTATTTCTCTAATAACATTTATTAGTTATGCGGATGTATATTAATTTCAAACCTTCAGTCGTACTATCCCCTTTCAAGTGGAAGGTTTAAGGGAGTTCCTAGGGGCAACGCCCCTGGGTCGCTAGAAGGGAAAAAACTTGGTCTAGTTAATTGTTTTCATACCGTTTAATCGGTGAGATAAATAAGGAGTTTATATCTTGGGTGGGTTTTTTATTGTCCTCTGTGAAGAGAAACTGAATTTTTTGGATGGGGGGTTTTTCAAATAAGGGGCAATACCTGATTTAGAATAGGAACGAAATGAGATGATATCTTGGATTATTTTTTTTTCTTTTGGGATTAGGTAGAGAATCTGGATTTTTTTTTTGGGGGGGGGAAGTGAGTTTTGAGAATATGGATTTGTGTTTTCTTTGGAGGGGGGGTAATTAGGCTATATATTTTGGAAGTTAGGTTACCAAAAATTTTTATGTAAAACAAATTTTTGTTTTAACTTTGTTTTCCTCTTTTATTAATTTGGGATTTTATTATGAAGATGCATTGATTTGATTATACACATACCTTCCTTTTATTATCCAGTTACATTTAGTAAGGATAAAATATCTAATGTATATTATTAAGCCTTCTTCACTAAAGAGGCTCCTGTTCTTAAAGAGGCGTTAAGAACAAGAAATATATCTTTTAAGAATTTTATGGTATTCATATTAACTGATGAACGTCAAGATGATTTTAAATTTGACAAATAGAAAGTAACGGAGATCATACACTAAATGTTTATCTGATGAAACCTCATTATTGTATTATTATATACTTATCTTAATAGATAAAATAGATACAACTTTTGTTTTAATATATAAAGGTTTTCTTTAAATACTATTAAACAAGGGTTTAACATGAATGGTATACAAATTAGTGGAGGTAATTATACATTAAAAGATGTTCTTTCACCACTATACCACTTTTTTATCTTGAATATTAAATATTGTTTACGGTAATAACATAAATTTAGTTATTAAGTCTTTTTTAGATATAAGTAAAAATAAATCTCTTAGTAGAGCTATTCATGATTTTACTTCTAAAAAAATAGATTGTTGTTAAAAGAGATTAGAAGTGATAATAAAATATATGAAGAATAAGCGTAAGATAAAAAGATTGTTATTAATAAATATAAAAAGATTGTTACTCCGATTATATTATATCCGGTAGGACTTCACCTTTTCCTATAAGAAGGCAAATTGGAAGTTTTTTTGGGGCTATTTTCCTTTTCAGGCTCCCCTGTTCTAGTTTCTCTAGCTCAATGGATCCGTTTAGTAAACGGTCGCTTTTTTTTTGCATAGAACCTAACTTGGTATAAGCTTTTAATTTAGTTTCTCTGCTCAGTTTTCATAAGGCTTTTTTTATGACATTTTCATGGGTTTTTATATGCAGATACTCGTATGTTACTTATAGACTCCTACGAGTAAGTCTCGAGAAAGATTGACAGGACAATATCTCAGTTCCAAGTGATCAGTAACTAGGGACTCACCCCGTGGATTCCGGACCTATACTAGTACATATTTAACAGAAGGTGAGTCTTTAGCAGCAAGGGACCCGGTAGCTCCATTCTAGGGTGCTGGCAGAAAAACTAGCAAGATGGTATCAGACTTATAACCTTTAATCATATTGCACCAAACTCAACTATTTTATTCTTTTTTGGTTTATCTAAATAAATATTCAAAAAGAAAAACTTAGGACTTATAGGAAGATTAATTTTCATATAAGATTTTCTGTCGTTGGAAAACCTTTGCGTTTCCCAGTATATAAACTGAATAAATAAAAAAACATATATAGAAGGCCAAAGGAGATCCTTTGTAATCCCCCGTTAATGGGGTTCTTTGGTAAACAGATGGTTTAAGTGCCAAAGTGGATAGTGGATATATATTTATGGCATTCGTTGCTATAATAACGAGTGTTATAAGTGCTGTATTTTACTTAGCTATTATAAAACAAATATTTTTTTGACCAACCAGACTACTGTTTAAACGAAGAGCTTAAATATTTTAAAGCCGATGGTTTAATCACCCAAAAAAGCACGGCGGTTGAAAACGTTAGTATACAAATGAGGAATATCGTGACATCAAGCTCCTTAAGTTTAACTATTTCCGTTATAACCTTAATCATCGCACTATTTATATTTATACCGGAAGAACTATTAAGTTTTGCTAATATATTAGCCTTTATATTATTTAGTGTATAAATGAATAAAAGGCACAGAGAAAATTGAAAAAGGAGAAAATATATTTGACTCTTGAGAATCGAGAAAGAAAATAGAAGAGAAAATAGAAGAGAAAATATAATAGGGATAACAAGGATCTTAATCATAATCGGGTCAATATATTTCTTCATATAAGGATATGGAAGTTAACTCAAAACTCTTAGTTGTTGTAAGGGCTAAGAAAATAACAATATTACAGCATTAACCTGTGGAAAGTGGCGTCTAAAGGTAGACAACATGCCTAACTAATCTTTATTACTTTTATTCCCCTTTTTATCGGCTTAATCTATACCAATAATTCATTAAAATATACTATGTTAAATAGATTCTGAAATAAAAATAACCGTTTTGATGGTAATTCATTAAATAATAATTTTACAGAGAAAAATATAAAAACCCCGAGTAATTCTGAAACAAAAGAATATAATAATATAATGTTTTATCCATCTTCTGGTAAAGAATGATTTAGCAGTGTCTATTCTTATAATAAGTCCTATATTAAATCTTTAATTAGTTATGACGCAGTACTAAATAAATTACTCAGGAGTTATTGTAACATGTTACAAGATAAAATAAAAATACTTTTTAAACGTAGACGGGATAACAAAATTCGTTATTCAGCCAACAAAATTTATGCGGCGAGAGCTGAGCTAAACCATACCAATACTAAACTTTATATAACATTATACGTATACAATAAACAAAAATCATCTATTGAACGTTATATAAGAAAAATCACAACACGTATTAGATATGAAAAAAAGGTTGTTAGGGAAACACCCATATGAATACCAAATCACAAAAACAGATTACTTCATTTATTAAAAAATCCATTTTTCATGTTTAGAAAATGAAATATGGCTTTTTTTAAAACAATGGACAATATAGTAAGATATTTATTAGTGAATATAAGCCCAGAATACCATATAGCCTGTAATATACCTAGTTATAACATTATACTTTTAAAAAAAGTATTCAGATTGCAAAATATCTTGTTTAATTCTATAAAATGAATTAATTTTAATAAATCTAAATTTAATAGTTTAAATTTATATTTAAGAAATTTAGGTTTAATTAGTTTAATAGAAAAATTATATAACAAAAAGGTAGAAATTAATTTAGTTGAACTAAAGTCTATACACTTAAACAGTGATATTTTTTCATCAGCAGTAGCTCTAAAATTAAGAGACAGAAAAAATAAAGCCGTAAGAATTTTGAGAAAAGCTGTTTTACAAATGGTAAGAATTCCTGATTTACATACACTTATAACATTTGACGACAATGTGGAAGAAATGAACAAGAATAATATTATAAAAACTATTAAACAACAAGTAGTAAGTGGTGTAAGGTTTGAAGCATCAGGTAGATTAACCAGACGTTTAACCGCTATGAGAGCTGTATTCAAGTATAGATATGCAGGTAGCTTAAAAAACATACGTTCCTCATTTAATAATAGATCATCTACTATGTTAAGAGGCTACGTTAAAGCTAATTCCCAATACACTCTTATTAACTCTAAGACCAGAAATGGGACTTTTGGCTTAAAGGGTTGAATTAGCAGCCATTAATACTATGTCTAGGCTTTCCATTTTACAGTATAATACTTCGCCTAGTATAGTGCATTGCTTTATTTCCTGCAAATAATTAGGTATACTTATATCTAGTGCAAAATAAAGCATATACCTAAATAGAGTTTTTATTCCTACATTATAACAAGTGGGAATATTAATATTCCATAACAGTTGTAAGGCCTTTAGTGGAGATTGCGACTACTTATAGTATATCACTAATCAGTAGGTAATGCACTAGTTAAACCAGCCATACTTTATAAGAGGTGATCTATATATAAGGGCAGTAGTGCTAAACTATACCGTGTTGATACTACTTGTAAATATTAAATATTTTAGGTTATAAGGGGGTTACAAAAAAAAAGAAATTAGCTCAGTTGGCAGAGCATTCGTATAGACGATGGGTCAGGTGTTCAATTCACTTATTTCTTTTATGTTGTTCATATTAAGGACATATATATTAAGCCCCCCTTATGAAATTTTTACATTATATGCAATATAAGAGATGACAATGTTATGCGCTATAGTTTTACAGTGTAAACTTTGCCCACTACAACACACTTATTAAAATTTACGATTTTCAGCCTTTAGCTGTAGTCTAGTTAAACAATGGTTTTTATGGGTAGATGTGATTAAACCCAAAAATAACATCTACTACAAAGCTACTATTTCACCCGCATCTATGGTAATTGTGAATTAGTCCGAGCAACTAGTATGTAAAGAGTTTTTTAAGAAGAATAATTATCACTATAAAAGTTTTAAGGAATAGCTAGGAGGGTTTTATTAATTTCCATTATAATATATTATAACTAAATTGTATGCCTATTAAATTTATAGTTTCTTTTTTATTGTAAGATCTAAATATGTAATGTTTAGATTGTTATGTATAAATAATATACACAATATATACAATACATAGAGAAAAATATTATAAAATTACACGAATTATAATTTATACACATAGGAAAAAAGGGTTTAAATTGTATTGTGTTTAAAATATTACACATGTAAACTTTAATGTTAATTTGGTAATACAGAATTATAATAAAGGTATATTACAAGGCATTATTTCAAAACTATATAATATACAGGGGACTAGTATAATGAAAGCAATTACTATAGGTAATAGTACAGTTCAACAATAAGACATTAACTGGTCATAACGAATACGCGGGAATGAGGCTCTTGCTCAGATAAATGTAAATACCATTACACAAGCTTTAAGCCCTATTACTATACCACTTATAGTTGTACCTATTACTGAATTGTAATTATCAAAGTCAATTACATTAAAATTAGTTTCATTTTCTGTTAGATACATGTAACTATCACCTGCAATAAATTGCAGTAAATAAAAATAAGGATATAGATAATAGTTAAAATCAAACAGATAACCACCTAAAAATAAAATACTATTTAAAATACAAATAAGTACTATACTAGCATATTCAGCTAAAAAGAAAAATACAAAAATAACCGCTGAATGCTCTGTCATAAAACCACTAACTAACTCTGATTCCTGTAGAGTACAGGTAAATACTTTACTTATTCGTTAAAAGAGTTAACTTTTAAGTAGTATTTACCTTTAAAAACCAACCCTTTATTTATATATTTACTTACAGTGACCTTAGATACATTTAAATAAATAGCCAGATCTAAAGCATAATCAAAACTTTTTACCAAATTGTTATCTAGGTCATAGATACCTACACCATTAGGATATTTAACTTTTTTACTTCTCATAAGATCTTTAGTTTTTTCCGAATGTGTCTTACCAAACATAGGATTTAATAAACCAGGTTTGCTAATGAAAGATTTAGATCTTTCATCGTGATGCTTTCCTCAGAAGGGATGGTTACTTTTATCTTTAAATCTTTCTACCATTATTTGTTTAGCAGCATCTGTATGCTTGTAACCTTCTGAGCTAGAAGCATTTTTTAAAAAATTATACAAATTGCTGAATTTAAATTTATTTATATACATAGTTTCTAGATCAGTTAATAATTTAAAGCTAGTAGTCTTATTCTCATAAGTAAAATATTCATATATACAAAAGTTAAAGTTCTCTAAACCATATTTTGAGATAGCAGTCTGTAAAGCCCTATTTGATTTTCTATTTGATAAATGTTCGTTTAATCTTAAGTATAAATCTTTTGCACTACCTATATATTGTTTTCCATTAACTTTGTTTAAAAAACTATATATACCTCCTTTTCTTAAAAGGAGATCACGTTTAGAAAATATTCAATCTTTATCTTGTAAATTCGTTATGGTTAATACAGGTATTGGATAATCTTCTTTAGGAGAACTTGAGGTATTGGATAATCTTCTTTAGGAGAACTTGAGGTAGAATAAGGTCTACGTAATGTAAAATTAAGATAAGGTTTCTTGCTGTAAGTAAATTTAAATTGGATTTGGGTGGATTTCATTAAAAAAAATATACTCTTGTATATTTATGGGCTATATCATATACATTTATGTAAATGTATTATCGCGTATAGTCTCTGAGGATCCTACTCATAATTAAATTTATTTTTGTTTCCTGCTGATTGTTTATTGTAACATCTTTGACAATATTTACATGACTTCATAAAAAGCATGGCAATAACACTGCATGGTCAACGTATGTAAAGCTTTAAAAGTTTTCAGCATATAGCGATATTTAAAGAGGCCAAATCATAATTAGTAGAATTACAAGTGGTAAAAACTAGCCTCTGCCAAATCGAATGGAGCTCTATTAGTTTCTGCTATAGACCCTATAAAAAATATTATGAATACAGGGAACAAAGGTACTACATATCATATAGCTCTTTGAGCTTCTATGATAACAGTTATGTCCAGGCTACCTGCTAATAATACTACTAAAAGTATAGCAGAACTTAAAATTAGTTCATAACTAATTAATTGAGCTGTACTCCTTAAAGATCCTAAGAATGCATATTTAGAATTAGCTGACCATCCAGCCAGCAAAATTCCATACGTAGATAACGAAGACACAGCTAACATGTACAAAATACCCAGGTTATAATCTAGAAGCATTAAACCAGGACCATACAAAAAAAAGTCTTTAGAAAAATTTACCTACTCTCCCCCTGTTCATTCCCCTTTGAATTTCAATTATTTTTAAGGCACCTTGTTCTAATTTATGTTCTCTTCTATTTACTATGTCCGAAACTAAGCATCAATCATTGAAATCTAGGGATTTAACACCTAATATCGGATTTTTAATAAAGAAAGGTATAATTATTTCATTAACGACAGAAAATTTTGTAACTTTAAAATCAATAGTATTTTCTTTTTTTCTTAAGTAACAATATCCACAATTAAAATAATCTTTAATTGCAGCTAATAATACCTCATCTTTTTCATGTTGAGTAATTTTAAATAATAGAGATTTAAAGATACCTTTGTCTAAAGAAACAGAAAAATTGCCTTCTAAAACTTTTACACCTTTTTTATACTCCCATTGTTAACTATACCTACTTTATAATACATACTAGGAGTAAGGTACGGTAAAACTATTTCTATTACTTTACCAACCCAATTTCTAGAAATATAGATTCTGTAGCCTTTACCATTACTTGCTTTATGAAGAGTACATTTTAATTTATAACGTATAATTAACACATTCATTAACCTCACTACATCCTGAATAGAATATGAGTCGGTACAAAGATAAATTCCCTTACTTTTAAATCCCCCATCCCCTAGAATAAGGTGGGCAAAAGCTACAGGTGTTAACAATTCATAAATATTATTTGGAATTACTTTAACTCCATTGACATAAAAAATATCATATAACTCAGTAAAGCAAGGCAATGAACGGGTTACAAATTCTAAACCATAAAACGATTTACCTGCTCTTATACCTTTCCTTAATATAGGTGTATTATTACAATAATGAGATAAAGAAGAAAATACAAATCAAACATAATCAGAATGGGCTAAAGACTGTTTTAAACCTACAAGGGTACTCTTACTAGTTTTAGAGGCAAATCTTAGTCAACCATCAGATAGAATTAATCCAATAATAACGCTTTTTTGAAAGTCAGGTAATTGAATCGTATCACGTACTTGCTTTGTAAATCTACCCATACCTACTGTAGATGTTAAATTAGTTCCTCAAACTACCAACGAAGTAACCTGCTTTATTTCATTAGTAGGTAAACTTAAATAATCATTAGTAATTTTAGAGCTAAATTTTTTAATGTAGGTTTTTTTTAAAGCATCCGCATTAATTCTAAATGCGTGACTAGGTGTGCCAAACAGAGGGATGGTAAGTTTCCTCCCTGTAAAGGAGAAACTACGATTCTCCCTTAAACAAATCCCAGACCCAGCTATTCACTGTGAATGTGGTATTACACAGGTTTCTCTTAAAGGACGGGGAACTGGTACAGTTTCGGGGAACATTACTTGTAATTCTTTTGATAAACCAAAGTTTAAGGTTGCTCTTATATTAATAATCTTTTGTAAACCTTGTAAAGTCAAATGTTCTTTCAATTGAATAATAGATAAAATTTGTTTAAATAATAAATAATCTCCTTTTTTTCAAGATATTAAAGGATATTTATCAAAAAATATCATTAATTCTATTAGCTCACTAAATTTTTTGACTCTAAAGGCACAATAAGATTGGTTACTACTTACAGTACCTATTCCACCTAAACTATGTTGGATTCTTAATAAAATCGGATAATCTCTAATATGTAGTTTAATTTGAAAAACTGGTTGAACCTCTCAACCAAATTTATAAGAGGAACTTTTTAAGACACTGCAAGAAAAACAACCTTCACCATCGCTAAACCCTGTAATAAACCAAGGATGGATTTGTAGATCGTCCATTTTATGTTTATTAATACTTAATGTAGCATAATAACGACGAGTATTAACATTTAAAGAATCAAAACCAATTAATGGTGAATCGTAGGAAATTTTTCTATACAAAATTTCATCATAGCTTATTACTAAGCTCTTTAGAATACATCTTAAACATATTACAAAGATCCACCCCTCCAGGGTGGATTCTCTTAGCTGTGGATCTTGTAAATATCTGTAGACGTTTACTCGTTGCTCTTTTACAATTGCAGAATAATATATTACAACTGATTTAGATCCGCGATTGCCCATTCCTATTACTAGTCCCTAGTTCACTTATTTATGTTGCTAATCTTTGCAGAATTAAGCATACGAAGTACTCATAAGTAGGCTACCCTCTATAGCCTACGTAGCCTAGGAAACCTAAAAAGTAACTAGAATCATCTGGCTTATTACCTTACCTGAGTAATTACTTCAGCCACTTATAACCTTTCGATTATGGTTTGGTACCAGAAGCTTTAGGGGTTCCCCGGAATTTGTCTATATTACCCTATAGTCCTAAGGTATTACAGCGTAACCTAATAATGAGAAAATTAAAGTTATTACAGGACCAAGGAAAAATAGTACGATATTGGCCTGTGTAGGAGAAACATACTCTTTTAATAAAAGTTTAAGAGCATCAGCAAATGCTTGAAGTAGACCATATCACGAATTTTCTCATTTAACCATTTATTTTACATAATTCAGGTAAAGAATTGAGAACTTATCCCTAAATAGTAATACTATCCATTTCCAGGTATAAATATACATTTATACCCTGTGCTTTTTCAAGCAGGGTCTGACTATATCTTAAGCACCAAATAAGAAACTTTTTTTGATGCCAACCACCGTTTAGTCGATGAACTGCACACCACAATAATACAAGTTATTATGCTGCTTGGCTGCGGATTACCTATTTCTTTTCATGCATCTATTTCGATTTTACTATACCCCGAGTCATTACCTGGGCCATGTATTTAGTTACCTAATACATTTAGTTTAAATAGCTTTAAGGTGTCCCCGTCAATTGGATGATTTTTAGCAAAAGGTTCTCTTTCACTTATAGGCCTAGTGAAGTTTCTTACACTTCACCTTGTACCTTACACTTTAATACTGTAAAAATAAAAACCTTTATAGTCTTTATGTGTATTTAAAAATTTACTAATTGTTTTAGTACTTAGTTTTAGTTCTTTAGCTGCTAAATGTTTTGAACTAAAACCAGTTTCGCTAGAATCCACTAAAATTAACTTATCATCTAGCTTTTTATAAACTCAAACTTCAGTAGTCTCATTTTTTACCAACTTAAGATTATTAATTAGTTCTTTTTTCTTTAAATCAGTTAATTCATCGTAAAAAAAAATACTAAATAATTACCTTTTTTAGTTGCTAATCCTGTATCTAAGTGTTTGACTACAGATCTGTAGTCCACATTAAAATACTCCGCTGCTTTTTGAATACTGTTAAAAGGATCAGTTATTAATTCTAAAGTTATAGCATTATAAGCTCATACTGTACGATTTCTAGTCTTTCTTAGCGATGAAAATTCAATTAGCTTTTCTAGCTCTAAACCACTTAATTCATGATTAAATACATAATGATCCTTAATTCCTCCTTTTATTAATTTATTTAGATGATTGGTTATAACTAAATGTTGTACATCCAATAATTTAGCAGCTGTACTTTTAGATTCTAATTTTGTTTTAACCACAGTATCTTTAGATTCTATAAAGTACATTCATATTTTTTTAGATATATTATGATTTAAATTTAACCCTTGCATATTATCACTAATTAGTTTTCCTGCTAAATCAAAGCATTCTACTTCATTAGTAAAAAAGAATAAATTTTTGTAGGGTACATAAGTATTTAAATATACACTTATTGTTTCTCTAGCTATACACAACTCTTTTGATGACGCATTTATACTAGTAAATGTTTTGTAATTAGGACTAATTTGATTATTACAAGATTCATAAGCATAAATAGTAATACCTGTATACTTATCATCTGAGTCATATTTTGACTGTATAAGTTTTAATATTTCGTATAAAGAGTCATAGGATTGTATATCACTAAAATTACTTTTAAAGATAGTATTTAATAAAGGTAAGTATTTTTGTAAGTAAAAATCTTCTCTATCTCGTTGCATGCTAAGATCGCATATCTCTATAATAGAAAATTCAAATTGATCTCAACCAATAGTATTAGCAAATCTATGAAATCTATCCTTTAAGTTAGAATTCAAATGATCTTTAAATCTTCTATGGAAATCTTTAGCTCTCCCTATGTAAAAAACGTTAGGGTCTTTTTTGAATCTAAACATGTAAATTCCCCCCTTACCTTTTAAAGGTTTAAAGAAATATAGAATAATAGGTGAATTAAGTAAATCAGTAAGAGTAAAAAGCACATCACCTGAAAATTCAATAACGGGGGCTTTTCTATTATAGTATAATTCTCTCAAAGCATCGCAAGAAGTATGAAAAGTTCTTTTATGTGTAAGGTTTAATTTTTTACAACCTACGGCATTAGGTCCTAATCTTCTTTGCATGCTAGCCATTGTTTTTCTCTCAGCCACAGTTACAAAAGCTACTGTTAATAAAACGGGTACAGTAACAGCCAATACCTCAAGAACAGACATAATCGTAGGAAAATATAACATTTTTTTAAGTTTAAAAGAATGATCTTAAAATTACATATGGTTCGAAAGTATATTTTAACGGATCATGTTAATTATCTATATTTAGTGAATAGATTATATATTTTAAATTGCAAGGGTGTATTGAAAAAAAGAATTTTTTATGGGGCTTTAAGTTTATTCTTCTCCCCTATGGCTAGGTAAACAGAAATCTACCGTGCCATTTTCCAGTACATCTTTATGAATGATCTACTGGGATTTGTTATACTATTATAGATAAAATATCTTACAATAGAAGACGAATTTTATCTTTTTCATAACAAGTTTATTGTAAAATAACCATTATTTTAGTAAAAAAAAAGTCATACTACGTTTTATTTTAGGGAGTAGTCCTACAACTACAGTAATTATCTGAGCAAAATATCTTATAATTACAGGCGTTACACTTTGAACCTCTGTTTGGATCATTCGGATAACTAATAAGTGGTTTACCCCCACTACATCTAAGATGCATACAAGATGTATAGTGTTCAGGACGTATGTGCACACGATCGACTATATTATGATTACAACGAGGTGGACGAGGTGGATGAGTAGATGGTGTCTGTAGCGCTGCTAACTTTCGGGAGAAGGCAGATAATAAAACTAAAGAACCTAATAATAACACAGACATAATAACTATATAGTGTATAATGTCATTATCATATATTGGGTTTCCCACATCTAAGATAGGAATATCTTGAAAATGATCTCCTGAAGATTCAGGGGAATCACAGCTAATACCACTAATATGGAAAGAGTAACTTAGTGTAGATACTGCATAGTGTACACCGCCCAATACAGAAGAACTTCTATAGACAGTATTGGTATAAACACTGCTTCTGAAGAGCACTAAAGATAAAGAGATAAGTAGTATTAATATAATATTAGAACTATTAATATATGAACTAAATGAAAGATAAGCTATTAACCCTATTACTATAAATAATGCATAAGATGTTATAACTCCAGTATTTAATCTAGCCATATTATTACTTATATTCAATAGCCCTTTTTCTAGTCCATAAGGTCCTAAATACTCTACGGATCCTTTATCTATTACTTTAGTAGTTTGTCCACCAAGTTTTAGTATTGTACCCGTAATGTACTTATTATAAAATAGCTCTATGAAGAAACGTTGGTTAAAGAAACTAAATACGTTGTAACCTAGTCTAGATAATTTAAAATAAATTAGTATAACAGATAAGTATTCAGACAACACTATGGCTATTACACTTAATGAAATCGTAAATAGTAAAGGTAATAATTTAAATAGAGTTGGCACTCCAAATTCAGTATCTAACATTATCTCATGAGAAGGATGTATAAATAAAGCATTATCTGAAAAGAATCCTGAACCCAATCCTATAAACATGTCCTTTGTTATAAATCCAAAGAATATAGAAAATACGGCTAAAATCATTAAAGGTAAGCTCATAAATATATCACCTTCATGTGCTTTTTTATAATTAATTAAAGGACCATTAGGGTTAGTTAAGAAAGTTAGATACAATACTTTTACAGAGTACAGTGTAGTAAACATTGCTCCTATAGTAGCTATGATATAAACAACAGTACCTGAAAAATAATATTGACCGTATGCGGATTCAAGAATAAAATCTTTTGAGTAGAATCCAGTCATAAAAGGAAAGGCTACTAAGCTTAAAGAAGCTATAAGCATTACAGAATAAGTAAGGGGTAAGAAGGGTCTTAACCCACCATATCTTCTGAAGTCTTGGTTATCAGCTACAGCGTGAATAACTGCTCCAGCTCCTAAGAATAAAAGTGCTTTATAGAACGCATGATTAACCAAGTGAAATAAAGCTATATTATAAGAAGATAAACCAACAGCTATAACCATCATACCTAATTGCGAAATTACTATCATAAATGATATGACGTAACTTGGACCATTTCTTTATTAATCTCGATATTTTTCTCATTTATCCTTAAATTTAACTCATTCATTAAATTTTACAACATCGTCATTTTTTTTACTTAGTCTAACTAAATAAAATTGTTTTATTAAATTAACTCTTTTCATTTTTTCTGTTCTTAAAGGGTATTTACTAAAATAATTATCTATCAAATTAAATAATTCTGCTTTTCTATATACAACATATTTAAATGCTTCTATTTTAGGACTAGAAATATCCACTCTTCCTCCATAGATATGAATTAAAGGTTCCAATAAGTATTTATTTTTCTGAGATATACCAATAAAAACTTGACCTGATGATTCACTATAATAAATTGAACCATCACTATCGATAAAGCCCGCTAGTCACCCATCATTAAAAGTAAGATTGTTTGCATATTTTAATTCTATATTAAATTTTCCACAAAGCTTATTCATTTGTAATAAACGTGTAGGGTTTCGAATGAATCCGTTTACATCATTTATTAGTTCAATTAAACCCGCTCTATTTCTTAATTTATATTTGAATGCGTATGCATTTGAAATTTGTTTTATAGATCCTCCGTATTTATGTTGGATTAAATATAGAACTTTTTTATCTCTTGTGTCCATAGTTATTTCACAACTATTATAGCCATTTTTAGATAATAAAAAGTAGCCATCTCCATCTATTATTCCAGCTAATCACTGTCTAAATGCAAGATTTTCTGAATCTGTATTTTTACTGTCTAAACTTGAAGTATTTATATTTGTAGACATATTCCTACTAAAAATTAAACTATTCCTGTTACTTTTATTTAGATGAGGTGAAAAAACGGTTTTAAATTTAAAATTCTGTTGTTTAAGAATAAAAGGTTTTGCTATTAAATTAATTAATTTTAACTTAATAAAGATTAGTATCAAACGTATGGCCTCTGAGATTCCTACTAACTTACTAATAACCTCAAATTCTCATCTTATTAGCCCGCATATTACGTACAGGTGTAACCTTATAATGGTAGATGAATTAAGAAACTTGAGGTTACAGTGATTATTGTATAAATAATCACGAGCTTTGGTTATCTGCGAATTGGCTATAGTATTTTTACCTATAGCTTTTATGCTACTTTTCTATTATTATAACTTATTTATAATTTATTTTTTCTATTAATTGTATTTTTTCTAATGATCCTGGTTTTGCCTCATAGAGTTTTTTTATTAGATCAATCTTTTTCCTTTTATTAGACATTAAAGGATATCTTTTTAAATAATTGTCTATAATGTTTAAAATTTCTTGTTTTCTGTAGATAGAGTATTGAAAGGCTTGTCTACCATCAGTAATTTCAATTCTACCTGAATATAGTTTTAATAAAGGATCTAATAAATACTTGTTTTTTTGCGTTACACTAATAATTAATTGATCTGATTTTTCATTATAATATACCGAACCATCGGCATCCATAAATCCACTAAACCATCCATTGTAAAAAGTTAAAGGGTTAGACGTCTCAAAATTTATACCATATAGTTTACAAACCTTATCTAATTGCAACATCTTTGGAGGATTTCTAATTAAACCATTAACACTGTTAACTAATTTAATTAACCCTTGTCTATGTGCTAATTTATATTTTAAACCTGAAGATATCTCTTTAATAGATCCCCCAAATTTATGTTTTAAACTATAAAGTGCTAATGTGTCTTCCTTTTTCATTACAATGGTAAAATTAGCATAACCTTTTTTAGATAAAAAGAATTTACCATCACCATCTATTAATCCTGATAGTCATTCATTAAAATCCTGTGGTATTATACTGTTACAATTTTGTGTAGTTACATAAGTTCTTTTTTGTACGTTAGTAATTATAGATTTGTTAATTCTTTGTTTATTTGTACCTGATTTAATTTGTTTAATGGACTCAAACCCTTCTGAAGTAAGATAAGCTTTATTCATTATTAATTCTGCAGCACGATTAAAATCATAAAAATCTAAGAACTTAGAACCTTTTAAAGGATATTTATTAAAAAAAGGAATAATTTTAGTATAAATATCGTGAAATTTAGTGACAATAAAATCTCCAGCTTCTGGAGAACTTAAACTATAACGCCCACAGTTAAAATAATTAACAAATTCTTTTAATAACTCCGTATCTCTAGTATGTTGTGTAATTTTAAACACTAGACCTACCCCTGTAGAATTATTGGTTAACGATATGTAAAAACATCCATCACCATCTACAAAACCGGATACTCAATGTGGATCTATAGTATCCAATTTAGGTGTAATAGTTTGAGGTCTTGACGAAGGAACTATATTTGGAAAAACTATTTTTAATTCTTCTGTTAAACCATTATTTAAACTTGCTTTTAAAGATAATATTTCTATAAAACCTTTTTTTGTCAAATGTTTTTTACTTTTTATATATTCAAATACTAAAATAAATATTTTATAATCAGAAAATTTTTGTGTAATTAATGGATAATTGTTAAAATGCTCAATAATAACTTCTATATCCTTAATTGAATTTACAATATATTCAATATACCCATCTTTTCTTATATAAATCTTACCTACATTAAAAAAGTTAAATATTTTATCTAACAATTTTTTATCTTTTGAGTGTAATTTTATTTTAAAAGATAGGCTAACACTATAACCTAATAGTACGTCCGACCTTTTTTGTATATTTATTAAAAAACATCCTTCAGCATCTGTAAATCCTGTAAGATAATAAGGATTTAATACATTATCATTAGACAAACCTTTATCGTTTGTGGTGAAATACTTATATAATTTAGGATAAGTATTTGTAAATAAATTTTTTTAGAAAAGCATAGAAAAGTAGACTCGCATATAGTTTGATGCCTAAATATACTTGAATGAGAAGTATATTTTCGAGCCAATTGACTCATAGTAGAATAAGCTATAACTTTTTTAATATCTTGTTGGAATAAACCAATAAGAGAGCTAAATACTGTTGTAATTGCACCTAATCATAGACATACCACTAGTACTGTTGAACTATATTCTATTAAAGGAGATGAACGCATTAATAGATAAACTCCTGCGGTACATTTGTGTTGGCTATCCTTAACTATAAGGAATAGCGCGCCATATCTTTAGACATGGATCGGACTATATCTTTAACTTATAAATTTATTGACGTCTTTCGTTAAAAGATCTATTTTATTTAGTCCTTCTAACGTAAGATGTTTCTTATTTAATACCATATCATGTATTTTACATCATTTAGTAAATGAAAGAGATTTTTTGGTTTTTAATTTGTATCTAGAAAAGTAATTTATGATAACCTTAAGTTTAGTAAAAGATGAACAATGAAAGTTTCAACCATCCCAACTTTTATCATAGCTAACATTTTTTAAATCTAAAGAATCAGTATTTAAAAATACATCACGAAGTGTTTTAATTATATCAAATTCTTTTTGAGAAACTTGAAATGTTAAATGCGGAGCTCTTCTAAGTTTGGATGTAGAACAACTCTTAACCCTACCATAAAAACAACCTTCTGCGTCTACAAAGCCAGATATTCAACCTGAATGTAAACTAGGTTTAACTAACTGATCTTTAAAGGGAATCTCCATATTATATTGTTTGTTAAATGTAGTTAATCATACTTTAAATTGTTCTTTTTTATAATGAGTGCATAAATTACCATTAAATATATGAATTAATCTAGCAAAATTTTCTTTTGAAGAAACATAAAAAACTCCTACATTTCTATTTTCCTCGTTTCTCATTAAAATTTTACCAAATCCTAGTTCTTTTTTTATATAATAAAGAACTTGTATATCCGAAATACTTTGAGTAATATCAAAATAGATTTTATCCTTAGATACAATAAAAGAACCATCTCCCTCTGTGAAACCTATGAATCATTCTAAAAACTGTTTGTTAACTTTTTTTTATGTTGAGGTATTAAATTAGAATATTCATTAAATTCATAAGTTATATCACGTGTAGCCTCTGAGGATCCTTCGTCATCCGACGAAGTTTCCTGCTGATTAACCCCTTTTAGATTAGAAAAACCTCTTCTAAAACACAAGATTTTCTTATTTATCTTATCTAAGGGTAAACTTAAAATATAAATAAACTTGATGTAAGGTGATCCCAGCAAACAGTGATATCATAATTGATTAACTCACATTAATCAACGGCTATATTTAACCATAGTGGCAGCGTGAATTAGTGCACTAACGGGTGTAGGACCTTCCCAAGGCTCACGGTGCACAATGGTAATTAAAAGCTAAACACCATTCCGATCGCACCTTTTAAACAAATAGAGCCTTCGACTGTACATTCAGCAGCATTTCAGCCACCCCGTGGTGAACCAGTCTGTAGCGATATATTGAAATACCGACGGTCTTGACTACGGAACGTTTTTGACCGTTTTCACCTCAGTAGCAGAAATTTCCATATGACTAAGATAAAAAAACTAACCCCCCCTATTTAACGAGGTGCAAATATATTCTGATAAGGATTACTTTATTATTTGGATTCCTTTTATGGAAAAATCTAAATAAATATGCAGAAACCACTTTAAGAAATAGCTAAATTGGTATACGCTTAACTAATATATTATGCAAAAAAAAACGTAGAGGCATAAATAACCATCAAAAGTAAATCTATAATTCTATTTGTCCAAACTATCATTTCTAATAAGACCTTTTAAAAATATAATCCTAGTATATTCACTTTACGAAACGGGTATAATATTAAGTTTACTAAGGAGAATTATACGTCTCTAAAATAAATCAGATATATCACTTAGAAAAGAAGAGGAATTACTTTGAGAGGGATCAGTATCACTCTGAGAAGTATCTTTATCACTTTCAGAGGAATCCGATCTATTACTACTATTATCATTATGATTACTTTTTTTAGATGGTAGTTGGGTATCAGTGTCAACTTCAGAAATAGGACGTTTAGATGTGTTATTAGACTCATCCTCTTTATTTGATTCAGACTCTAATTTTTTTATATTAGCATCCACTTGTGAAAGATCAGATTTTAATATTTTTCTTTCACCTATAACATACTCTTTAATACCGAGTAAACTATCTTTAATGGTATCATTACCGCTGTCCGGCTCAAAAAAGCTATCATACTCTTTTTTGAGCTCTAGAATATGTGCATTGTCTTTTCTAGCTGCATCCGGTAACCTTTTATCTAATTTAACGGCCAACTCTATAGACTTAAGTGTATCATTGTGAGCCCTAATCGCCTCAATGATTTCACGTTTTTCTTCTCTAAACTCATCAAATTGATCAGACTTAGCATTAGAAGAACCAGACCCTGTAGGTAAATTATCCCTACATGTAGGACTAAAAAGACAGATAGATTCTCATAATGTAAAATTACCGGGTTTTTCAGAAATCTCTTGCGAGTTTTCTGTGCATAAGTATTTATATATAGATAAATATTCTAAAAAGGAATAAGGTATAATATATATACAAGGGGGGGGAGGTCCTACTTATGGTTAGTTTAAGTAAAATGTATTTTAACATTTATTTATAACTCTATAGGGAATTTACACATACCAGAATAAATATATTAAGTTCAATCTTTGCTATATTTTCAGTATGCTGCTATGATCGAACCTTACCATTACTGGTTTAAGCAGTAACTGTTCACTGACCATTTGCGACTAACATTATAAATCGCCATAGGCAATCAGACGTGAAGACCAACTTGAGAACTTTTAGCCATAGCTCCAATAACTAAACATATACCTACAATTGTTACAAGATTTTCATTCATGTAAGGAGCTAATGAGAATACTGTAGCATAATCTAAATTACCAAACCCTAATAATATAGCAAACATACCTATAGTTAAAAAGCAATCACCAACCCTATTAGTTAAAAATGCTGAAAGAGCACTTTGATTTGCTGGTATTCTAGAATGTCAGAAACATACTAAAAGATACGAACAAACCCCTACACCTTCTCACTGGATTTATGTTACAAACTCGTTTATAGCGAATCTTTTGTATTAAGGATTTAATTGGTTATATCCCTAATTTATATACCATTTCAGGTATAAAATACGGTTTTACCAATACTATTAATTTATCCATACTTTGTTTACTTATTCTTATTCTATAACTTTGAATACCAGTACTACTAATACGTCTATTCAAAGTAGCTTGGATCCCCAAGTTTTCATGTAATGCATTTATTAGAAGTTCTTGTTCCTCTTTAGTGAAACTTTCTGTACATAACATGATTATGCCATTATAGATAAACCCATCTCCCATAATTAAGTGAGCTAACCCTCTGGGTGTTAATAAGTCTTGTATATTTAAAGGAATAACTTTTTTTTGATCTTTATAAAATAAAGAATGGTATTCATTTAAGCAAGGAAACCTTAATGTTCTAACATATATGGATTTATATATATTACCTGTTCTAGGGTCAGCTTTCCTTACAGTTATTACAGGTTCCATGTATATTAACTGTCCAAATAAAGTGTATAAACTAAATACATATGCCTTTTGTTCAGGGTAAGTATGATCTATTCTAAGTCTTGTATTATAAGTAGGTTTACCTTTTTCCAAAAAGCCATCTGCTAACATTATACCTATAAGTGATTCCTTTTGCTCTTGTGTTAGCTCATACTCTTTTTTGTACTGTTTGGAAATTTTACTAGTTTTAGAGATATTACTGTAAAATCTTTTAAATACAAATAAAGGATAAGTGATAGAGTATATATAAGAAATATAGTATGAATAAAAACCATAGTATGAGTAAAAAGTGTAAATACTAACCAAATAAAATACATGATTCTGCAAGAATTTTATAACAAAACCTTGGACTATATCTTTACCCCTATATCCTATTTTCATAGATGTAGTAGGGTATTCCACATTTAGTCTCTGAGGATACTACTAAGACCTATAGTCCTTTGGTTTCCTGCTGATTGTTATAAGCCAAAAGGCTAATACTTTCCAGCATACAGTGGAATAGTAATATATGTACTTAAATACATAAACGGCCAAGAATAGACCTACAAACATTACTAAAAAATTGTTTGCTGCAACTAATATAAGCATCATGAAAGTAAATAAGCTTAAATAACTAAAGAATCTTTGGATATGCATAAAAATCAAATTTATCTTGCAATTGATTTATAAAGTGTTTATTAACAATGGTTAAATATCTTGCCAATTTCTACCTGTGTTCATACCAGATTTTATCTTTCTAATAGAATTTATACCTTCAACCGTAAGATGAGAACGATTAACTATTAAGCTATGAATTTTACATCAATCAAGATAATCATATAGTTTTATACCTATTACAGGATTTTTATTTAAAAATGGAATGATTATATTCGTAATATCCTTAAAATCAACTATTGATAAACTAACTGCGGATTTACCAGCATATTTATATATTTTCCCTGACCCTAAGTACTCAACTATTTTCTGCATTAATACAAAATCTCTACTGTGTTGAGTTATTCTAAATCTCAATTGTACTCGATAACCTAGTTTACTATGGGTGGATGGTATACGAACATCAAAATTTCCCTCAGCGCTTATAAATCCTGAAATTCAATGAGGGTTTAAAATTATATTATAATAATTTATAACAGGTCTATCCACTGGAATATATCCAGCAAACTCTGATTTTAATGTGTCAGATAAACCTAAATTCATTGATGCTTTTATATTCACTATTTTTTTTAGACCTTCAACCGTAAGATGAGCTTTATCATTAACAAGTTTTACCGCTTTTTTAAATAATAAAAAATCTGAGGCTTTTTGAGTCAATAACGTATATTCCTCTAAATGAGTAATAAGGTTATTTAAATCTTTAATTGAATCTATTGAATAATTAACTATATCTCGGTTTGAAGCTAAATGAATAGAACCAATACCCCCTAAATGTTGTTGTAATAGACATAATAAGTTAAGATCTTTCGTGTGTAAACCTATTTGAAATTTTAATTGAACACGTCAACCTAAAGAGCGAACTTTATTTTTGTCTACTATTATAGTAAACGAACCTTCACCATCTATTAGACCAGATCAGACTCCAGGATTTACAATGGTAGAACTAGATGTAGAAAAATTTTTTAAACCGAATTGTTTAGATGGGTTTTTGATACAGGAGTTTCAACCTTGTTGCATGTTGAAACCGAGGTTTATATCTCTATTCTTTTCAGAACCCTGTAGAGTACACCTTAAATTTATTAAATGTGGTTTAATAAATCAACTGCCGTCTACTCGTTGCTCTTTTACAACAATATTTTTGAATATTGCTGACTTAGATCCGCGATGATCCATTTTGTTTTCACTCATCTTAAGACTTGTTACCATACCTGAGTAATTAGTTCAGCCACATATAGTTTTTCAACGATTGCTTGGTATCTTAAGCTTTAGGAGTTTCCCGGAATTTGATAGTTTACCCCCATAGACGCGTTTTCCCCTTACGCGCCCCCGAGGGTCCGTGCTCATATAACCTATTGAGTATATATGTACTAAAGAAGCTACGATTAAAACAGGTATAAGCATAGATACTGTCAATGAATCATAATAAAATGCTCAGGATACATTTAATGATTCAGAATCAATTCACCTGAATACCTCCATATAAACAGGTATGTTATTTAATCCAACTTCAAAGAACGCTAAAACAGCTAATATAGTTGTAGTTACAACTGCTGTACATGTAATTATTTGTGCTCCTGATATTCCGATTTTTCTACCAAAAAAACCAGAAGCTATTGATCCTAATAGTGGTAAGATAATTATAGCTAGATACATTATTTAAATTCGATACTAATACTTCCTCTTCGTTTTCTCCCTTTTCCGTAGGAATACTATTCCCTTAGGAAGGCTGGGATATTACCATAATCTCTCTATTATGCCTGACTATATTTTAAGCAAATAATTATATAACAATTATAAACCAACCTACATTTAGTCGATGAACTGTGCACCAGCATTATAATATTGGTGTTTGGCTGCAGATTATCTATTTCATTTCTTCATACAAATCGTTTTTACCGTACAACGAGTCATTACCTGTTCCATTAATTACATTACTATATTAACTTGGTAGATTTGTCTTTAAGATGTTCCCGCAGTTTGAAGGTTTTGCCTAGATAAAGACTAGATGAAGGTTCACTCCACCTTTTCTGATCCATTTTTCTTTTCAAAGCCCTAATCGTGTCCATGATTATTTTTACTCTTGTTCATATCCGTAATATTTTTCTTTAACAATAAAATTTTATTCATACCTATTCCATCTTTTTCTAAATGGTCCTTATTTTTAATAATTAAAGCAGCACTCTTAAAATCCAAGAAGTTTGAGTATTTTGATCCTATTATTTTATGTTTTTCAAAGAAAGGAATAATATTATTTACTATATCATCTATTTTTGTAACTATAAATTCACAAACCAAACGATTTTTGTACTTAGCTACATACCCACATCCAAAAAAATCTACGAAACTTTCCAATAAAGATATATCTCTTGAATCTTGAGCTATAGAAAAACGTAATGAAGTAGCTATACCGCTTTTAGTTCTAGATTTTTGAACTGTAATAAAGAAGTTAGATTCTCCTGTTGAAAACCCAGCCATTCATTCTTTAGCAGACACAAGAATATTATAATGGCTTACTATATCTTCTTTTTTTACTGGAACAGTATCAGGAAAAGCTTCTTTTAGATCATTGGATAAACCTCAATTCATAGATGACTTATAATTAACTATGGTTTGTATTCCTTGTAAATTACTGTGCTCTTTTTCTGACATTAATTTTACAATTTTTTTAAAAAATACGTAGTCAAAAGATTTTTTAGTTAATAATGGGTAGTCAGTAAAATGCGGTATAATCTTGTTAGTAATATCCTGCATAGTACTAACTCTAAATTCAACTGTGGAATTTTTGTTGGGATTTGATACGTATCCTATACCTCCAAAATACTCTTGGATTTTTAGAATTAAGTCTCTATCTCTTTCATGCATTTTTATTTGAGTTCTTGCTTGAACATTTCACCCTGTTTTGTATCTAGGGTTTTTTAATATAGTAACTACAAAAGAACTTTCAGCATCAAAAATACCAGTTATAAATCAAGGATCTAATAAAGGTTTAGAGTGAGTATTTGTAGAATAATTTCTTATTCCAAGTGGAATGATATTTACGGGTTTAATAGAATGATTATTAGAGTTAAAGGATAGATGGCTTGATTTGAAAAAGACGAATCTATAAAAAGCTACTAAAATACCTAAACCAATCGCAGACTCTGCTCCGGCTAAGGCAATTATATATATAGCAAAAGTTTGACCTAAGATATCATCGAAGCTAAGTGAACTAACCAATACTAGGAATGTAATAGCTAATAGCATTATTTCTATAGAAATAAGCATTAATATAATGTTTTTCCTATTTAAAACAAAACCCAAAATTCCTATTGTAAATAATATTAGTGATAAATTCATTGTAAAAAAAAAAAAGTTAATATGTGTATTCCAAAATAATGATATAGGGCTTGAACTTAGATTGGGATAATAAAACTATCCTGTTTTACCCGGTTAAACTAATCATCATTATTTGTGCATTAGGTATACCTACCTAATACATTACTATTTAATATTATATCTTAACACCAAACCTTTCGCCTTTTATGTTATAACAATGGGGCTAGTACCCTTATGACGTTTTTCTACACTTTTTTGTTATTTTTTTTTTGTTGGGCTTTAGTAAAGTGATTTACTCTTCTCCCCTAATTGCTGTGTGAATGTAAATATACAGTGCAATTTTCCAGTAAATATCCATTATTTACTGGGATATGTTATACTATTATGTAAAGTAATTACTTTTCAGTAACATGTTAATTGTACAAAACAATTATTTTAATAAAATTTATATTTAGATATTACATAAATTTTATCTTGAGTTATTACATAGGTTTTATCCTACTATTGTTCCTGTAATCTAGATAAGAATTTCTCTAGAGATACAGATTCTACAACGATAGGCATAGAACTGTGTAAGATACCACAAATTTCTGAACATTGAGGGTTATTTCTACATTTATTCAATGTAATTGAATAATACTATTACCATTAAAGATAGCGTCAGTATATTTTTACGATTTAAACCCTTTTATTCACAGCATGTTAATTTATAATGTTGTTTACAATATTAGGGTTAGAGGTTGAGTTTCTTTGCAGGTAATTCAATAAAGTAATTAATTGAACTTTACCTGGTTTTTTTGCTGATATATTTAAATCGCTAATTCAGCGATAAAACCTTTCTCTTACCAAGTAAGATTTGAATGGTAATTTGCTAATCATAGTTGTTAACTTATATTCATTTAAGGAAATTAAATTACGGATCTTATTTTCTATATTAATAGGATCGATATTAGCATTATCCAAATCCTCCCAATCTATAATGTTGTTTCTAATATTAGGCTTAGAGGTAAAATATTTAAGATTTTCTAAGTAATTCGCTAAAGTATCTAATTGAATAGTAGGTATCTCTTCTTTATTTGATATTCTTAAACTGCTTACTCAGTTATAAAAACTCAGTCTTACTAAATTAGATGAATATGGTAAAGTGCGAATAAAACCAACTCGACTAACTTTCCTTAATGCAACTAATCTGTCAATCTTTTCATACACAGTGGTATGATTGAAAGCCTCATTAATCATATCGCTATCATTAATGTTGATTGATTCATATTCAAAGTTGGTAGTGGAATCTACTGGAATAGAAAAATCATCTAAACGATTCTCAACCAATTCCCCTTCACTAGGAAAAAATTCGTTGTTAACCATAGTAAAATTGGGAAGAAGCTCAGGTTGTGCGGACATATAATTCCACGTTTCATCGCTAGGCATATTAGCGTTTAAAAGAAAAAGTTCCCCTGTTTCATCCTGTGGTCTACCTGCAGATCCTTCAGCTAAATGATTATCGTCTACATAATAGATACCTCTTCCAGTACACACTTGTAAAGCGAGATCATGCTGGCTAGGCTCTGTAATTCTTAGCAGTTTTCTACCTAAGTCATCTGAAGGGCCAGAGAAAAGACTGGCTTTGTTGCACTTAATACCTAAACCTTGTATGTAGGCTTTATCACTTTCATATAATTCCATACCCTCATTAAGTTTAACATAAATGTCTAGAGGTGTATCTTCTAATGTAAGTTGAGGACAAACGTTTATGCATGGATCTTCAAGTGGATAATGAGTGTAATAAGGGTTATAACTTTGGCTACTATACAATAAGAATGGTATTCGGTTTATATTTAGGCTGGTCAACTTATAGTGTGAATAATTAGCTTTTGCTTGAACTAGCATATCATAACATAAAATTTTTACTTTTAAACCTAGATTAGGGTGTATATTTCTTATATCATAAATCTTACTAGTTAATTGTAGTTTATTTTGACATATATAGAAATATAAGTCTTTATACGTACCCTTAAATATAAAAGAACCGTCGATATCACCATAACCTTTGTGCTTAAAGCTACCCATAATATACTTGTTATCTAACAAGCTCTTTGGCTTAATAACATAAGGATGTATATCTGCAAATGCACTTAGTTTAGGATGAATGTGCATATGACACACTTTTATTATGTTACCCACTCTTAAATTACTAAATGGCGATAACATATTATTAGAATGTACTGCGTATAAATTTCTTATAAAGAAATCTAGATATTTACCGAAAACAGGTAATGTAATTACTACATTGTACATCCCTTCAAATAAACCTGATATAAGTACTAAAAATTCTAACCATCACTCTAGTAGATGGCCTATCTTTAAAGGCATATTGTAAATAACCCATAATTTGAGAGTTATTCACCCGTTTTTAACCATACCTATCATACCACTAATATTACCAATAACAATCACCTTAAAACACAGCAATTCAGGTAAAATACAAGTATAATATATAAAGCTACCAGGAACTATAGCTAAAGGAAAATATACAGACATACCTACTGTCTTATACCAATCAGTACTACTATTCATAAGAGGTGATGAAATAAGTGTTAAACCTAGCTTAGTAAACACTAATTTAGTGAATAAAGTAAGATAAAATGATGTATACGTATCAAAGCATATTGTTACACCTAATACACTACAAATTAGATTTATACAAATCAATAATCATAAAAGTAATATAGCTATTTTCATGCAAACTATAGGATGCTTTTTAAAGCTACTATATAGATCACATACTACATATAAGATTTTTTTGATCTTATTGCGTAAACTGGTAGATTCTTTATTATATATAGCATCCATAATGAACATAGCCATAGCCACATATAGTAAAAAAACATGCATAGTGGATAAATAAGAATAAGTCACCATAAACTCTGGAGTTATCACCCCATCTAATAAAGTAAACATTCCTAATACAAAATATAGACCAACTAATGTTAATACTTCCATATTTTGAATCTTGAAGTTTTGGACTAAAAAACGATAAGCTAAAAAGAGTAAAAGGGTATAAGCTAGTAAAATAAGACTAAAAATAAAGTCTAAGTCCATACAGTAGGGGAAAGCAGAAATATATGCAAATAAAATAGCTTTTTTAACATCAAATGTCCTTAATCTACTAATACTAACATATACTATAGTAATTACACCAATTAGGAAAATTATATAAGTATATTCCATATAAGCTTTAGGTAAAACAGGTAAAATTAGTCTCAGAATACCATATAAACTCAATTTAAGAACAATTGCGGCTAAAATAATACTTCCTCCTAAAGGTGATTCAGCATGAGCCTTTAAAAGTCAGGTGTTTAGGAATATAGTAGGAGTCTTTACAGCAAAAGCTATAAAAATACCATAAAATAAGAAAAGTTGTGTTACATAAATGAAATTTCCCTTAAAAATAGTGTCAAAATCAATAGTGCTCATAATAGATGACATGGCTAATATAGATAATAATAAAAATAAAAAGCCCAACAATGTATATAGGAATAAATAAAAACTAGCCTTTACTCTGTTATCTGACCCGAATATACCAATCAATATAAATAATGTGGGTAAAATACTTTCGAAAAATATGTAAAAGAGTAATATATCTAACATTAAGAAAACCGCTAATAGTAAAGTTTCTAACAATAGGATGATAATTACATAAGATTCTACATCTTTTGTGATTGATTTTCAATTAGATATTAGTGAAATAGGTATGATTAGAGTAGTTAATAGAACAAAGTATATAGATAAACCGTCTACACCTAGGTAAAAATCAAAATAACTTATTTCATGATATTCTTGTACAAATTGAAACTGGTTTGTACTAAAATCAAAAAGAATAAAGATGATTAGTGATATAAATAAATTTAAGATAGATGTAGTTAACGCTATGAATTTAATATTTCCTAGTGAAAGTCCCTTATCCTTATTAATGAATATAGCAAGTACACCTAGTATGGGATTTAATAGTAATGATGATAATAACATATATAAAACAAAAAATTATAAGTACCTCCATTTCGTATAGGATAATAATGTATCATCTATACTCTTAATTTACACCTTATATATGGTAAGGTAATAATACCGGATATTTTTTTTTTTTTTTTTTTTTTTTTAGGGCTTTACTAAACATTTGTTTAGCTTCTCCCTTTATAGCTATGTAAATATAAATATCTACTGGTCATTTTCCAGTACATCTTTATGAATGATCTACTGGGGTTTGTTATACTATCTGGTAAGGTATTACCTTTCATAACAAGTTAACGGTAAAATAACCATTATTTTACCAAAAAAAGAGCTTTATCTCTTCCACCACAAGTTGAACACATAAACGCTTTATTGGATTTAGGTGGGTTTAATGTAGAAGCTAAATAAACTAAGGTTTAGGCTATTTTTAAACACCAATTTTTCTTTTACATAAAAATTACTTTGAGTTAGTTTTTGGGTCTGAGTCAATTGTTATGTCAATAAATTTACGCTTAGTTAACACAGATGTAGTAGACAGATTATAATCTTCCCTTTTTAAGTTTGAATTTAAATGATCTAACATTTTTTTCTCAGATATAAGGTTAGTAATCACCTCCCTTTTTGCTTTAAAAGCTTGGTCATATTCACGTTGTCATTCCGCTATAGTACCGTCGTTTTCGTATAAGGGTTTTATGTCCTTCACTTCCTTAAGATCCCTCTCTGCGGCATGAGCTTGCTCCTGTCAGTAGTCAATGTTATTTTGCACCGCAGATATCTTATTTAGTAGTTTAAGACGCATATCTGCAACTGCGTCACTTTGGGCGGGATTTGCTCCACCTGCAACGCTTGATCCGGAATTCCCTTGACCGCTTGGGCCGGAATTCCCTTGACCGCTTGGGCCGGAATTCCCTTGACCGCTTGGGCCGGAATTCCCTTGACCGCTTGGGCCGGAATTCCCTTCACCTGTAGAACCCGCATTCATATGTGATTGAAGGTTTTGGGATGAACTTAATAAAATATGCTCGTTCACCCTAGGGCCTTTTCCTACAATATCACCATCTACCCCCATAGTTAAGCAATCAGGTTCTGTGGTAATATATTGTATATAGTTATCGGTAATATAAGGTATCAATTCATGGAATACTCCATAGTGTATAGCTAAACATCCATTAACTACGATATTTGTAACGTAAAATACTACCATTATATTTACAAGGGTTGCTTTGTAATACAGAAAATACCCCAACAACTTAATATAGAAAAAATCTCTATTATTTATTCATTTTTTTATGGTGTAAAAGTTTTTAATACAGAATAAGGCAAAACCCATTCACATGAAAACTGCCCCGCCAGTAGGGTAGTTCATATAGTTTTCATATGAAATAGCTCATACCTTAGGTGCATCACAACTAATAACATTTACATCAAAACAGTAAATTAAAGTAGATACGGAGTAATGTATAGCGTCTAATATAGGAGCAGGATATATACCAAAGACTACGGTAGGTATAACCAAGATAAATAAAATCGTAAATTCTCTCTTAGTTACATCTGGTATAGTTACGGTAAACATTCTTGAATAGGCTCCTCCAAAAGCTATTCTTTGGAACATATAGATAGTGTATGCTGCAGAGAAAATAATAGAAGAACTTGCAAATACACCAAATAAAGATGATCTTTCAAATACCCCGTATAACGATAAAAATTCTCCTATGAAATTTAAAGATAAAGGGGCTCCACAGTTAGAAAGACATAGTATGAAGAATAATATAGCAAATAGTGGCATTACTTGAGTAACTCCTCTGTAAAAAGATATAACTCTTGTAGAAGATCTGTCGTATAATACACCCCCTGCACATATAAATAGACCAGGTGAAACTAGTCCATGAGCCAACCCTAAATTAATCGCACCTTCAATACCTTGTATACAGTTACTAAACACAGCTAGAAGATAAACAGCCGCATGAGAAACAGAACTATATGCAATAAGTTCTTTAATATCGATTGTTCTTAATGTACTAAGACTAGCATATACTATAGTAATTACACCAATTAGGAAAATTATATAAGTATATTCCATATAAGCTTTAGGTAAAACAGGTAAAATTAGTCTCAGAATACCATATAAACTCAATTTAAGAACAATTGCGGCTAAAATAATACTTCCTCCTAAAGGTGATTCAACGTGAGCCTTTAAAAGTCAGGTGTTTAGGAATATAGTAGGAGTCTTTACAGCAAAAGCTATAAAAATACCATAAAATAAGAAAAGTTGTGTTACATAAATGAAATTTCCCTTAAAAATAGTATCAAAATCAGTAGTGCTCATAATAGATGACATGGCTAATATAGATAATAATAAAAATAAAGAACCCAACACGTAACTAATATATCCTAAAAAAAAAAAAAAAAAAGGACATTAGTTTTATCTTTAATTTAGGGTTACTTCCATCCGCACCGTACTAGACGATATAATCCACCCTTGTGGGATATAATGCAAAATAAACCGTTTAGTAATAATTATTTGTTAAACAGAATCTCTTTTAAAATTCATATTAGATTTTATTAGTTTAATTTTATTTATACCTTTTTCAGTTAAGTGATCTTTTTCGGTCAGTAATACAGCCACTTTTTTAAAATCTGCATAATCTGAGGCTTTAACTCCTTTAATGAGAGATTTGTCAAAAAAAGGTATTACTTTAGAAGTAATATCCTGTAACTTTGTAACTACAAAATACACAACAGATCTATCTAAATTTAATTCAATTCTACCGCAATCAAAGATAGCAATAAATTTTTTCATAAGTTCAGTGTCTCTACTGTGTTGAGCAATATGAAATTTCAGACTAATAGATTTACCTAGTTTAGTTGTAGAACTATTACGTATGTAAACAAAAAAACATCCTTCACCACTAGTAAAGCCTGCTAATCAATGTGGATCTTTAACATCTTTATCTATAAGTAAAGGTCTATTTACCGGAGTAATTTGAGGGAAAACTAACTGTAATTCCTCAGATAAACCTTTATTCATAGAAGACTTAATAGAAAGTATTTGATTAAACCCTTTTTCAGTCAAATGTTCTTTATTTTTAAGTAATGAAATGGCTAACTTGAAAAGTTCGCAATCAGACCATTTTTGACTAGTATAACTAATGTTGTTCAAAGATATAATAAAAATAGTAATAGTTACAACTTGAATTTAGGTTTGGTAAAACAAACTAGACTTTTTCACATATTCATTTTAGCTTTCATTTTAATAATTTCATCTAACCCTTGCGAAGTAAAATGAGCTTTGTTTTTTTATTAACTCTGCTGCTTTACAGAAATGTACATAATCCTGCTGTTTACTTCCTATTAAAGGATACTTTTTGAAAAATGGAATGATTATTTCATTAATATCTGATAGTTTAGTGACTACGAAATCAACACAAGATTCTTTTTTCCGTTCTGTTACTTGTCCGCACCCAAAGAACTCCTTAATGTTTTTCATTAATAAAATATCTGTTTTATCTGGAGTTATCCTAAAAATCCAAGAAACAGACTTACCTGACCGAATACTTTTAGAATTAGTTATACGTATACCAAAATGGGCTTCTCCTTGGGTAAAACCAGTTAATCAGTAATTATTATGTATTTTAAAATCTAAAACACTAGGCCTATCAATAGCATTGATCTTTGGAAAGGCTTCTTTTAATTCTTTTTTTACGTTGCCAAGACCTTTATTCATTGAAGCCTTTATACCGAGAATTTTATTTAATCCCTCCTTTGTAGTATGTACTTTATTACCCATTAATTCTACGATTCTTTTAAATAAAAGGTAATCCGCAGCTTTTTTTGTAATTAAAGGGTATTCTTCAAAATGATGGACAATTATTTGTAAATCTTCGCTTTTGCACATCCTAAACATATAAGCATTATTACCTTGTTTATATATATCACCTACACCAAAGAAAGACTTTATTGATTCTAATATAGATAAGTCTTTACAATGTAAACCAATCTGTAACGAAGATCTAGTTCCATAACCTGTTGTTGTTATAGAATTTTTACTGACACTTATTATAAAACTACCCTCAGCGTCTATAAACCCTGTTGTATATCAAGGATCCATCGTGGTTTTGAAAGCAATTGAACTATACATTTTTTTCTGATTTACTGTCTTGTGTATTCAATTCTTTTTTCTATAAGTCTTCAAATCACTAACTAAATAGCTAGCTTGTGGATATTTTTCAAAATGAGATAAAATAACATGTAAATCTTTTAAAGATTTTACTCTATATTCTATCGTAATGCTACCATGTTTCGTAATAGTTCCTACACCAAAATAATCTTTAACCTGAGATAATAAATTGAAATCTTTTTTATGTAAAGTAATTTTGAATATTGCTTGAGTTTGATAACCCATTTTGTAATTACTACTAACGAATAATCCTATTGCAAAACATCCTTCTGCATCTACAAACCCCGTTATAAATAAAGGGTTTAACTTTATAGAGTTTTGTTCTCCAACTATATTGTTTACTTAAGGTGAGATTATCTCCTATAGATTTAGTTGTATGTATAAAAGCTCTTTATGATAAAAGCCCGCATACAACTTTGCAGCTCTTAGTATGGAAAGGGATGTTTCTTCCTAAAACTGGTTTCCCAGCGACTAGAGTACACCTTACAAAATCTAAATTTCTAGATTTTGAAGAACCATCTACTCGTTGCTCTTTTACAGGCTTTGCCTGGTTTAGATCCGCGATCACCCATTTCATTACTGAGATCTTTAGTGATGTTACCTTACCCTTAATCATTAATCAGGCCAGTAAAAAAGTTTCCCTTATTACCTTGGTTACTAAAGCTTTAGGGCTTACCCGGAGTTTGGTTCTTTTACACTGTAAATACGGGTTAAATATTTCTGTTATCAATGTATATAGGAATAAATAAAAACTAGCCTTTACTCTATTATCTGACCCGAATATACCAATCAATATAAATAATGGCGGTAAGATACTTTCGAAAAATATGTAAAAGAGTAATATATCTAACATTAAGAAAACCGCTAATAGTAGAGTTTCTAACAATAGGATGATAATTACATAAGATTCTACGTCTTTTGTGATTGATTTTCAATTAGATATTAGTGAAATAGGTATGATTAGGGTAGTTAATAGAACAAAGTATATAGATAAACCGTCTACACCTAGGTAAAAATCAAAATAACTTATTTCATGATATTCTTGTACAAATTGAAACTGGTTTGTACTAAAATCAAAAAGAATAAAGATGATTAATGATATAAATAAATTTAAGATAGATGTAGTTAACGCTATGAATTTAATATTTCCTAGTGAAAGTCCCTTATCCTTATTAATGAATATAGCAAGTACACCTAGTATGGGATTTAATAGTAATGATGATAATAACATATATAAAACAAAAAATTATAAGTACCTCCATTTCGTATAGGATAATAATGTATCATCTATACTATTAATCTACACCTTATATATGGTAAGGTAATTAATTTCGGATATATTTTTTTTTCAAAATTAATGTGTAAACACACATACATACCTACACTACTTACCTACACTACTTACCTACTTCTGGCTTCATATTTCACTTTAAAACCAGAGGTGGAAACTTCCGGTTTTACTCTTTGGAGTGTTAAAGTTATAGATTGCTCACCCTTTCGCGTGCGGCTAGATAGGGAAAAAGTAAATAGATTAGAGGTCAGAATGAAGAGGCTTACCTATATGTGCTTACACATTACTATTAAATTTTATATTTCCTCTATATTTTTATGCCGATTAACACTAAAGCTATCCACTTTATAAAACTATAGATAATTATGGTGAATAAGTAGTAAGAAAGAAATGATTCAAACACTTTATATACCGCGTATAGAACAAATGTTATCTTCCATTGAACAATTCATTTTTTTTTGTGGGGGCTTTACTAAACATTTGTTTAGCTTCTCCCTTTATGGCTGTGTAAATATAAATATCTACAGGTCATTTTCCAGTACATCTTTATGAATGATCTACTGGGATTTGTTACACTATATTTGGCTTTCTTTTATTTCTTAACCTAAATAAAAAAAGAAGATACTACTATAGATAAAAGATCTTACTATAAAAAGCGATCTTTTTCGTAACAAGTTAACGATCCTCTAACCGTTTTAGGAGGTTTAATCATGTTAGTTTACTCTGCACCAAAATTTTAATATATATTTGAGTTACATTAAGCATCATTACATGTTTCGCAAATAGTAGCCCCACATTTACCACACGTAATTGCTCATTGTAACTCTGTACCATTTAAAACTCTTTCTTGGCAGTAAGTACAGTTTACGGGACTTTTAGCAAAATCCTCACAATCCGCAAGTACTGCTCTTTCAATGTAAGGGTGCTCACAATTAACCCAGTCATCGTTAGAAGAAAAAGTGTTACTAGTATTACCAGTATCACCAGTATTACCCGTATCACCAGTATTAGCTGTATTACCAGTATCAACAGTATTACCAGTATCACCAGTATTACCGGTATTACCAGTATCGCCTGGGCTTTCTGCGTAGGCACACCTTAAAATTTCCAGATCTAAATCTAAATTAACTATTAAAGAAAAAAGAAGGGTAATTATAAGTGGAGTCTTAAACATATAAATAAGAAATATAAGTCCCCTGTAGATACTAATCCCCTAATGCTTTCATAAGGATAAATGATTAAAAATAATCCATATGATAGTAAACATGTGTAAAAACAATGATTATATAAAGACATAATACATATAACTAGCAAAAAAAATCCTTCCGAATTAGTTATTTTTACAGGAAGAAAAGTACTTTGGGTAATGTTATTGGGTATAGTATTTTAAACACTATGTTTTAACTCCACAAACGTATTTTCAATAATAGTAACACCATACATTACAACGGTAAAGTATAAGAAATATAAAAGGGTACTTATTTGACCAAACTCAATAAAGGGAGACTCTACGTGTTTAGCTCCTAATTGCATTAAGATTAAGAAATTAGCCACAAACACAAAGAAAGCTCATTTACTTAAAGGTCTAAACTGCATACCTCTTGATCTACTTACATCTGTAATAGGTAATAATAATAAGATAAGAATCGCAGAAAACATGGCTATAACTCCTAAAAGTTTGTTAGGAATAGATCTTAATATGGCATAGAAAGGAAGAAGATCAAAAAATAATACACACTAAAAAACAAACGTTAACTATTACTTTTTGACATAATAGATTAACAATCACATATACAAACAAATTCACGCTTTAGATTAGTTGCAACTGACTTTTCAATAATTTCACTATCAGCAGCATCGTCCTCCACACGATTTGATCCTATGTAATGAGTTTTTCTATTAGAGTCTCTTGTAAAAGTGTTTTTGTCTTCATTTCATACGATAGGTACCAGTCTCTCATTTTCAGTGCCCCTATCTATAGTAGCTAATAGGGGAAGAGATATTTCCTCCGATGGAGCTAAAGAAGAATATCTCCTGTTATTTGATATGGTCATTAAAGAACTTCCTTTAAGATTCATAGAATAATACACCTTATTACTGTTAGTGTAGAAATTAAAGTCTATAAATGAATTCTCAATAATAGTAACACCATACATCACAACGGTAAAGTATAAGAAATATAAAACGGTACTTATTTGACCAAACTCAATAAAGGGGGACTCTACGTGTTTAGCTCCTAATTGCATTAAGATTAAGAAATTAGCCACAAACACAAAGAAAGCTCATTTACTTAAAGGTCTAAACTGCATACCTCTTGATCTACTTACATCTGTAATAGGTAATAATAATAAAATAAGAATCGCAGAAAACATGGCTATAACTCCTAAAAGTTTGTTAGGTATAGATCTTAATATAGCATAGAAAGGAAGAAGATCAAAAAAATAAATTAACATACATTTTAGTACAACTAGTTAATACCTGAATTAACAAAAGTGTAAGTGACAGCTTTAGAGACCCAATTTATATAACATTTCATTAATGAAATATGGTTTAACCATAGTACGTAAGTTATCTATAGATTCCTTAAATATATAAATACGGGGTTTCTTATCTCTGTTATAATGTATTGAGCATCTAAGACCAAATTTATCTTGTAATGTGAACATAAGTTTATCTACGTCCTCATTATTAAATGCATAAACGCTTATATGTAGTCCACTACCATGTCGGCTACCATCGTCCATAATTCAAAAAGCTAACCCTCTAGGTGTTAACAATTTATAAATATCACTAGGTACTTTTTTAACGCTATCTACATAAAACATATCTTTAAATACATTAAAACAGGGAAGTTGCATAGTTGTGAAGGTTATAGAACTATAAATTTTTTTAGTTCTATTATCTCTAACTAGTTTAGAATGAGGTTTATAATCATTAACACAAAAAGGAATAAAGAAACTAAATACATAGTCAAAATATTCTTTATGTGCCACAGCTGTTTGAGCATATGTTAATCTAGAATTACTAGTAGGGGACCTTCTTGCTATGTGGGCATCACCGAGTAAAATACCAACTAATATTTCTCTTAATTCATCTGGCATTGTCATATCAGCTCTCTGAGCTGACGATAGACGTACGATACCTTTTGTTGAACTAGAAGCGTTACGTACAGTGGTAAATGAGAAAATTAAATAAGTTTCTGAATCATGTATATATATACATAATATTACTATTATGTTTGGACTATCTCTTCATAAAAAAATCTTTTTATGTCTCGCGTATAGTCTCTGAGGATCCCACTAAGACCTGTAGTCCTGGGGTTTCCTGCTGATTATCCTACTTTTTAGGGATTTCCAGCAAACAGCGAGATTAAGTGACATCTTCTTATCACTCCGGAACTATAGCTGCAGGAGTTTGCATAGGATTTGCCACTACATAATTTTCTGAGTCACCCAGAACGTTGGGCATAAAGAAAACAAATAAAGATAATACAAATATAAATGCAAATATTGTAATAAGATCTTTAAATATGAAGTAAGGTGCAAAAGCTATTCTTTCATAGTTTCCTGATACACCTAAAGGATTACCTGACCCTGCGGTGTCATGTAAAACAATTAAATGCATTAGTGCTAAAGCAGCTAAGACAAAGGGTAAAACGAAGTGTAATGAGAAGAATCTATTTAACGTTGCATTGTTAACAGAAAAACCACCTCAAATGAACTCAACAATGTCTTGTCCAACTCAAGGAATGGCACTCATAAGGTTAGTAATAACAGTTGCTCCTCATAGTGACATCTGCCCGTAAGGAAGAACATACAAACTTACTTATTATTAATATAGTAACAATAAGCTAAAATAACTTTGAATTCGTATATTTTATTAGTTAAACACATCTAACTAAAAGTTTCGCCTGTACATTAAGCAGCATTTCAGCCACCCATTAGTGACCCAGTCTGTAGCGACCATTTATATGGCCGACGGTCTTAAAGTTTATTAAGCTTCTTTAACCGTATTCACTAATATCGCCAAATAATATTAAATATTATTCTATAACCCCGTCGGGCTATACCACTTTAATCTTTTTTTTTTTATAAAAATTGCAAAAAGATTTTTACTCATGGGACTATGATTTATATAAGAATATAAATATAAATTTTAAAATGTGATTTTTAAAGTATAGAAACAATTTTTAACGAAAAAGACTTATTTATTACGAGACATATCTTCTACTATTCATTGTCTTTTTACCCATTTCTTTTCTGTCTGTAATGCTCTCCTAATGGTTTTTTCATTACAGTTAATAGCTTTAGCTGCTTCTAAAATAGTAGGATATTGACCGTAAATAGTTCTATCTAAGTTGTACAACACAACAGGTCTTGTGTTAACTATACACTTTTTCTTAGTTTCATCTGACATAGGAGGTTTAAGTAAAGCTTTTTCTCTAATTCTTTCTATTGTTTCATGAGACAAATTTTTACCTTTATTTAATTTACCTATTTGTTCCCTAAATTTTTCTTTGAATAATTCATTATTCAAAGAAAAATTAATCGCATCACTATAACTATCTTTCATCTTTTGACGATCAATTTCAGTGTGTTTATATCCGAAACTAGAACCTGCTTCTGTTAAAATATTGTAATTAGGCACTAATAATTTTAAGTATTTATCTTCTAAATGCAACAATTCATGGTTATTTTCTTTGGTAACAATATTAGGATATAAATCTAATACAACAAAAGCAAAATTTTTCAAATCATACTTTTTAATGGCTAATTTAACTATTTTGCTACCCCTAAAATAAATAACATGGTTGCAGAATCTAGCATAAAATCTACCAGTTGAGGCAGAACCTATATAATAATCTTTAGTTGTTTTATTCATTATCATATATACACCACTTAAACCTCTTGTATCATTTAATATTTGTTTTCTAGTTTCTTCTAAATTTAAATTTTCATAGCAATACACAAGGTTTAAACCTAACTCATTAATAATTGTTTCTAGTCTTTCAGACATTATAGTACTATTTGAAGAACTACTTGTAGAATATCCTCTTTTTACTATACTTTTGTTAAATAGTCTTTTACTATTTACTTTAAAATTCATTACATTCTTTTTATTAAACTTTACACTTTCTTTATTACTTATATCAAACCATTTTGGGCTATGTTGGTAACCCAGGAAAGCTGTCAAAGTTCCGGTTTTCTATCCATTTTACTACAAGATAGGACCTCAGTACTCCATCAAAAAACTAATCCCGATACTGGCTAAGTAAATTTCTAGTTTTCATCCAGTGGAGCCTTGTACCGGCAGAAGTGCCGTGGAACCCCCGACTGTACATTAGACATCCAATTTCAGACATCTACCGGTGACCCAGTCTGTAGCGATTGTGTATTCAACCGACGGTCTTGAAGATGTAGTTCTTTTTGACCGTAACACCAGTATAGCTAGGTAAATAGAATTACCCGATACCCCCTTTAAGGGTATCCTACCGTTATATAGTTATAATAGCATACTTCTAAATACATATTGCTTATGCTCTATACGATAGAACTTTAAATATAGTTAGTATTATTTATAATTTTATTTTATATTGCATTTCTGGAACAATGTGTTTGTACACAATAGAAACTAATTGTTTCATTGATTCTTTTTTTACACTTATTTTCCATTGATTATCAAATCCAGCTTTTACAACACTAGTCTTTAGAGCATACTTATCCTCTAATATTTTAGCTAAAAAAATGCAATCTTCTTTACTAAAACTATTAGTTGCAAGTGATATACCTTGTCCTTGCTGACGAGACCCATCTTGCATTATTCAATGGGCTAACCCTATAGGTGTTATGTACTCAGCTATTCATTTAGGGACTCTTTTAACCGTAACATCATTCACCTTACAATAAAATCCTTCATAAATTCAATGAAGACTTGTAAATGTGAATAGCGTTAATCTATAATTAAATCTCGTTACACTCTTATCTATACGTTTATCATTTATCCCTTCAGATTTCTTAACTAATTTTGGAACAAAACTAGAACAATAACCATATTCAAAAAAAATCATACTAAGATTATGTATATATGCTGAATTTTTAACGGATTGTTCAATGTTAAATCGTACACTTGGTAATGCTTGAGCTTTGATTTCGTCAGCCCATCAATCACCTAACATTCCACATAGAATAATGGATAAAACATCTTTATTGTGCGGTCCTATACGGAGTATGGCTCTAGTTCTAGCTTTACTAAAAGCGAATAAGCTTAACAATCTTATTTGTTTATTATAAATATTATTAACAGATATCCAATTTGGCCACTTATTTCTAGCCATCATTAAGATAAAGATAACAGTACCAATAGTTCATACTAGAGTTCTTGGAGCTCTATATGATCCGTAGTACATACCTCTACCTATGTGTAAGTAAACTATGAAGAAAAATGCTGAAGCTGTGTTACTGTGTAAATAACGTATTAATCACCCATTATTTACATCACGCATAATATGCTCAACACTATTAAATGCTTCTGCTACACTAGGATTATAGTGCATTGCTAATGTTACACCTGTAATAATTTGTATAATTAAACACAAGGCTAATAAAGAACCAAAATTTCACATGTAACTTAAATTTAAAGGTTGTGGTGAATCTACCAGGTAAGAATTCGCTAATCTTAAAATCGGGTGACTTTTTAATAATCTCATTTATTTTTTATATTATTTTATTCTCCTTTAATTTAATATATTATATTAAGAGTTATACTACTCTTATTAAGATTCAATTTATCTAATATAAACCGCCCCTATATTTTATCTATAAATTACTTTTTCTTTATTTGTTTTTAAGTAGATACTTTTTATCCCAGCATATGATAAACAACTTAATGCAAGTATTATTATGTATGTACTGGGTTATTACTTTCTATGTACTCAATAATCTTAAGTACACTAGTCCTACCAGGTTTTACCTGGAATTCACTCTTATTATTAAGATAGAAGCTAGTCAATCCGGGGAACTTGTCTTCACCTAGCTTAATTTCAGGTACGCCATAATTTATATCAATTTTAAAATTGACACCAAAGGCATTAAAATTTGCATGCTTGTTATGAACTCCTGTATCCCTTCAGATATTCATAAGATTATCACGTGCATTCCTAAGAGATACTGCTAAATTTTGTTCCGGGGTAAGTGGGGCAGGAACACTGCCCCCAGGTGTACCAGAAGGCTCTGTTTCAAGTTCAAAGTTGAAACTAGAATCAGCTGGAAGAGAAAAATCATCTAAACGATTCTCACCCAATTCCCCTTCACTATAATACGTAAGATCCATATCATAATACATGTAAGGCCTACCGAATAGTTTTAGGTTTATACTATCACCTACCTCTATCTTATATTTTATTTTTAATTGCTCCATAGCGCTATTAAATATCGTATCCTGGCGATCCTCTAGAAACACTATATCACCAATATTTACGTCATTTACAGCGTCTTTAACATTAATAAAAGTAGGATTAGGCATAGACTCCTTAAAGAATTTAAACGCAAATTCTCTACCTTTTAATAAAATATCCCATAAATATATCTCTTCATCTTCACTTAAATAATCGTGTTTATCTATAAGTACATTAAAGTTTGAACTTAATCTTTCAAGGTCAAATGTTAAAGCAATATAATGTTTATGATCAGAAAAGAGCCTAGAAAATACAATGCTATTTGAAGCTTCATAAACATCAGAAGGCTCCACATTTTGCGGTCCTCCTGCAGATCCTTCACCTTGAAGACCATCGTCTATAAAATAATCAGCTCTACCAGTATACGCTTGTAAATTAAAATCATGTTGGTTAGGTTCTGTTAATCTAAGCACTTTTCTAACATTATTCTCCAAAAAGTGGGATAAAGAATTTATACCATCTTTAGGAGATATATCTAATAAATCTTTTAAATACTTTTTATATCCCTTAGAATTTAAAAAGTGTACATTACTAACCGGTTTTTCATCAACTTTACTATTAGCAAAATGTAGATTAGTTCTTTTTAGATTAAATTCTTCAAGATGCCCATCTTTAAAGATAGTAGCTATACTAACTGTTTGATTAGGACATATTAAGTTAATTTTACAAATAAAATTTAAACCGTAAAATCTAATATTAGATATAAGACCTGTAAGATAACTGTTATTTTTCAATAATACAACTAGATTAGTTATATTACCTATAAATAAATTAGCTTCTACTTTATTTTCTATTATATTAGCTATAGATATTTTGGTAAATTTACTTATGGTAGTTAAAGGATAAATGTTTATTTTATTTTTAATTACCCCATTATAAGATAATCTAAAAGGACTGTATCTATTATTATTTTCACAAATATTAGTGCTAAGTGATACCAAATATTTACCTATAATAGGGAACTTAGTTATAATACTATAAATACCTTCAGCTAAACTTTGACTATCATTAGCTTTAATAGCTGAGTTTTCAACTAAAAGATAAATACGTGTAACGATATTCTCTAGTTTTGTTAAACCTAAGGACATTCTTACTTTTAAATAAGGCATTACATAATAATAGTTAAAACTACCCAGTAAAATCATAAAAATGACGCTAGATAAACTTAAAGATACGCAATCTATTTTAAATTGCTTAGTTATAGAAGAGAAAATAAAGATTAGAAATAATCTTATATTTATTACTTTAGAAAAAAACGTATACATAAATAATGTAACAGAACTAGTATCAACTATTATTGCTAAACCTAATAGGCATAAGAGCATATTTAAAGTAAAAATAACGATAAACATAGTTAATCCTAAAATACAGACAAGCTCTTTATTATTCTTAAAATAAAGATATTTATCCTTAATAGACATAGGTTTTTGACTATTTAATAGACCAATAATGATCATGCTTAAACCAATCGTAACATAAATACATAATAATATGTTATTAAAATCTGAATGAGCCACAGTTTTTTCTACTAAAGATAAGTAATACCATATAATAATAGCTAACATATCACCGTTATAATATCATATTTGGTTAGAATTGTTAAATATGAATAATAAAGATAAAATGGACGCCACTGTTAGTAATATAAGTATGAAAAAATGAGGCATACTTCATTCCAATCATAAAGGTACCAAAATAATAGAAAGTATAATAATTATAATTTTTATAGTAGTGAATATACTACTTACTCTAGTTATTAAAGTATCAAAAAGAGATACGTGTTTTGTTATATAGTTGAAGTTTATAGTGACTGTTTTGTTTTGTTTAAATGGAAGCCTTTATTACTCTTTAAATATATTATTTAAAAAGATTTAGTAAAGAAAAAATCGGTGCAGGTAACTCCGCCAGTTCAACCGTATTTCACTAAACCTATCTTAATCTCGGCACACTTGCAACTAGAGGGACTTTTTTCCTCTACCACGCTCATACGGATTTAAACCGTAACTCACTATACAAGCATAAGGTCTGTAAAATGATTACTTCGGACATTGTTTATTAGTCCTAAAATTAGAATGGAAAATATATTTGTCATCCCTTTTTTTTGTAATCCTATACAGCTGCTCGGTGATACTTGTGATATCTCCACTCTGTATTAAAATATGTTTAGCTTAATAAAGGATTCCTAGTTTCATATCTGCACACACAATTAGTTCTAAAGACTTGACCTCTAGACATAAATCAAAGGATCCCCAGAGGTTATGAGGTCAGGGGGTCGGCCTTCTCATTATGCCTTGTTAATTGGTAACTACTGCTTGATTTACTTATCATTACATCTAAAGGTTTTACAATTAACCCAAGGTAAGTAATTGTGGTTTTACTCCTTACATATGTTATGTAGAGGGAGGTCCAACAGGAATCGAACCTGTAACTAAAATTTTCAATGATTTCTTAGTTGCACCATGCGGATCTTTTTTTAATCAATGTGTAAACACACATACATACCTACACCTACTTACCTTATTCTAGCTAGCCACTTTCACACCGGGTAAGCTTCATATTTCACTTTAAAACCAGAGGTGGAAACTTCCGGTTTTACTCTTTGGAGTGTTAAAGTTATAGATTGCTCACCCTTTCGCGTGCGGCTAGATAGGGAAAAAGTAAATAGATTAGAGGTCAGAATGAAGAGGCTTACCTATATGTGCTTACTCATTACTATTAAATTTTATATTTCCTCTATATTTTTATGCTGATTAACACTAAAGCTATCCACTTTATAAAACTATAGATAATTATGGTGAATAAGTTGTAAGAAATAAATGATTCAAACACTTAGTATATCGCATATAAAACAGATGCTCTACCCATGGGGCTAATAGCCTTGTTACGTTTTCCACATTCTTTTGTGTAATTTTTTTAGGGCTTTATCTAGTGTCTTCTCCCTAATTGCTCTATAAGTATAAACTTACCTATTGCAATTTTCCAGTCTATAGATATGATGTGTAGACTGGGATATGTAATGCGGTTTTTTTTTTAGAAAAATAAGAAACTACTATGCATAATAAATTTTACTATAAATAACGAATCTTACCCCTTTTCATCACAAGTTAACGGTAAGTAACCATTCTTTTAGCAAAAAAATCAATAAAATCTGTGGAGAGAGAGTTCTTAGAGAAGTTTTATCCTACTATTGTTCTTGTAAAATATTAGACGTTAATAGGCGTTTGCCCCCCTGAATAACCCCCTCTTAGCAGTCTCATTATTTCTGAATCAGGACCCGCTCCTATACGACCTCACGTTACCCTACCACTGCTAGATATTTTATTGTCAAATATTCCACCAGATGTATGCATAACTTTAGATAGTTGTTTAGATATCCCATAACTAACATCCGCTCCAGACTTATGTTCAATCTCATTTAATACCTGTGTCATATTGGGAGTACCCGTTTTAGTTGACCAATTTAAATAATCCTCTCCATATATAATTTTATCTAAATAAATAAGCAAACGTAATTTATCTGGTACAGATAATACTGGAATATCCGTAGGCTCTCCACCGGTATATCTGGAGGGCCCATTATACTCTTGTTCATTAGGTAAATTAGGAGATCCAGTCATGTCTCCGTAAAAAGCGTCTGGAGCAGAACAATATATAACTTCATTTAATAAGAATGCATGTAATAAGATAGCTAGTAGTACTACCCATAAACCTTGAGTTATTGTCCGAATTCACTCCGCTAATGTAGAGTGCTTAGTATATTTATAACTAATAGGAGATTTAGAACTGTAAAAGTTTCTAATGATAGCTGCTTGTATTCACCCCACAGCAAATAAAATGGCTACTAAGTAATACATGGCCATAAATATATCCGTCACGAATATACAGGTAACTAAGTGTAGTTATATACATAATTTGTAAAATATATATTGCTAAAAAAGACAATTTTACTACACTTATTAGGACTTTTTTATGGGGTTTTTTTTATTTGTCCATAATTTTTACGGGTTATAGTAATAAAAGATTAAGTTTTACAATTATAAAACCTAGGTTTTATCACAATTTACTATAGTAATCTATCTGCTTTCCTTATTTGTTATATATAACATGTCTTTTTTCTGGAAAGTTTGTATGTGTTTTATCACACTTTTTATAGTAAAAACCCATTAATTTACCAGAGCTACATACGTTTACAAAGTAATTTGTTTAACTTTATAGTTATAAAGCCAATACCCGTTCTTAGAACTATCCTCTTTTAAGCTTTGGGGGTTTTTTTTCATAGGGCTTTAGTAAAGTGATTTACTCTTCTCCCCTAATTGCTGTGTGAATGTAAATATACAGTGCAATTTTCCAGTAAATATCCGTTTATTTACTGGGATTTGTTATACTATAATGTAAGGTAATTACTTTTAAGTAACATGTTAATTGTACAAAACAATTATTTTAATAAAATTTATCTTTAGATATTACATAAATTTTATCTTGAGTTATTACATAGGTTTTATCCTACTATTGTTCCTGTAATCATGATAAGAATTTCTCCGAGAGATACAGATTCTACAACAATAGGCATGGAACTGTGTAAGATACCACAAATTTCTGAACTTGACATAAAAAGTCCCTAATCTATTAATTAAACCAGAGAATTGATTTAATCTTCCAGGATATGCAGCTTACTCCTAATGCTGGTATGGCAAAGGAGTGTCTGCAGCTGTAAGAATAAATCTAGTGTGTGTAATTTCAGGAAGGATAACTATACTTCTAACATTCTTAACGCTCCATCTTCTAAATAAGATTCAGGAACTAGATAAGAATCAAATTCAACAAAATCACCATCACTATTTAACAATATCAGAATATAAGTAAGCTGCACAACGACCCCTGGATCTTATTTGTTCCTCAAAGGTATTATTTTGACTAAGTTGATCCTTAGTTATCTTTTGCCTTAATTTAAATTCCTCCGCATAGGTAGATTTAAATCCTTCTAATTTTTGTATGTATGTTTTGCTGGCAAAAGTTTTTTTACCACCTAACTGTTGCACAATATTTTTAGAATTTTTCTGAAAGATTTCAACTATATCCACTGTAGTTTTACGTTGTGCAGCATTACTGCCTTCTACTGCTTTTCAAAAATCGTGCACCGTGCTTCCAGTCGTTACCCTAAAAGGAGGGCGTGCTTTACTCTTTAAAAGGTTGAGCTTGGCTTTATCCTCCTCTAGTATTAAATGCCGGTAATCATCTATCATATCAGATTGTATTTTTAGGGATTTTTGGTGCTCAGCCATAAGAATGTGAGCTTTGTGAAATTTAAGATTATTATGAACATAACTGTCTATTTCTTTTTCTTTCTCTTTCTCCTTTTTTCTACGATCAGATTCTAAAAAACCAACATTAGGATTATTTTTAGGGCTCGGTGTTGGAGTATTGTTACCTGATTCTCCTCTATTCATATTGTTTTCATGTGGCCCTTCCATTTTTAATATTCCATCATATACTTCTTTTACGGCAATAATGAGCTTTTTAAATAAAGGTAGGATAATAGAACCCACAATATAGTCGATGCAAATAGTTAGAGATAAAATGTAAACAATATCAACTAAGTAAAGAAATAGTCGTGATAATTTAGGGTAATTGTCCTTCAAACCGCTAAATAAAATATAATTTTTTACTATAGCACTTAATACCATAACTACTACTCAATAAAAATAGTCCATATTGTCAATATAATAACCTAACCACAAAAACAGAGCCACATGGTGAATCTTTAGATTCCCCGTACCTAAATATATATATTCCTTTTGTATTACAAGGTACATACTATAAAATAAGGGGTATTTTATTTTAACTATATATATAATTATAGATAAGAATAAATCTTGTATCGTAAAATATAAAGTATACATGTACTTTACTTTATTAATAATAATATGTAACCTATGAAACCATTTAGATTTACCATATTTAGCTAGAAGTATACTAACTGTATAATTAATTAATTTTCTTTTTAGAGTATTTCTAAGGTTTATTGAAATACTGTGTACAATAGTGTAAAATATATTGGATTCCATACATGGACTTGTGAAGCGGTGCGGTTTTACCTTGCAATTGCTAAGTAAATCCGGTAATAACACTAGTTTATTACCTATGTTTTTTATGCTAACTGTGTTTCCGTAATTTAAAACTGCTTTCATAATTAGTAAAGTTTTGGTTATAATATACCATGTGATCTTATTTATTCTCATGTTATATTTCATCGCTATATATTAAATTTTTCTTTACAAAAGCTACCGGCATGATTTTATCCCCTTTATGATAAGTATGAGTTTGTCTACTATCAATCGTTAACGCATTTTTACCTAATTCAAATACAAATCCAAGGGTTAATAAAACAAAAAACACCATCATAACCACTAGACCATAAATATCATTAGTATAGCTACTAACACTATAGGGGAATACAAGGAGTATTTCTAGATCAAATAGAAGAAATAATAAACCAAATATAAAAAAAGACACTGAAAATTGTGTTCTATTTTGACCTAAAAATGAATGGAAACCACACTCAAACACACTATCCTTCTCTTGATAGGGATTGTGCGGAGCCAGTATTAAATTTATCCCTAATAATAATATAGCCAATATAGGAATAAATATTATAAAAAACGTAGTACTTGTCATTTATACATTAAATAATATAAAGGCTAATATATTAGCAAAACTTAGTAGTTCTTCGGGTATAAATATAAATAGTGTGATGATTAAGGTTATAACGGAAATAGTTAAACTTAAGGAGCTTGATGTCACGATATTCCTCATTTGTATACTAACGTTTTCAACCGCCGTGCTTTTTTGGGTGATTAAACCATCGGCTTTAAAATCTTTCAGCTCTTCGTTTAAACGGTAGTCTGGTTGGTCAAAAAATATTTGTTTTATAATGGCCAAGTAATATACAGCACTTATAACACTCGTTAATATAGCAACTAATGCCATAAAAATATATCCGCTATCCACTGCGGCACTCAAAATCATCTGTTTACCAAAGAACCCAATTAACGGGGGTATCCCTGCAAAAGAGAATAAGGTGATTCCTAAACTTAGGGATAGTATAGGATTTATATAATAATATCCTTTTAACTGATCAATTAACTGAATAGGCGAGTTTATTGCGTCAGTAAGATTACTATCTTTATCCGTTTGTTGTTTAACAGGTTCTTTTTTACCCGTTTCCTCTTTTCCTATGTCCCCTTTAGCCTGTTTATTTTCAAGGCTGGAGGTAGACTCATCATTCTGTACATAACAATATAAAGAATAACCTATTGTAATAATTAAGATAAAAGCATTTAAATTGGATATAGAATATTGTATTAAATAGAACATAAACGCCTGTGTAGATTCAACTGTGTGTATACTTAAACCTAATAATATAAACCCTACATGTGATATAGTACTAAACGCAAAAAGTCTTTTTATTCTAGATTGGGTTAGCCCCACAACCGTTCCAATAACTAAAGATAAAAGAGAACTAAATAGCAAGCTAGTTGTTCAAGAGAAATCCATATCCCATAGGGGTTTACTTGTATAGTGTACTAATTCCAATAAGAAAACAAAAATAGAGATTTTGGCAATAATCGCTACAAAAGTGGTAACAATTGTAGGAATAGAATCGTATACGTCAGGGCTTCAGAAGTGGAAGGGGGCAGCAGAAACTTTAAATAAAAATCCTACGGCCATAAATAATAAACTAACATGTAGATAGTAAGATTTATATCAATAAAGTACATCGGTAACATTATCTTTGCTTACATTAGCTAGACTCGTTATAATATATAAGCTATCTAGGTTAGTCGTACCTGAGTTAGCATAAAGTAAAGCTGTTCCTAGTAGTATAAAACAGGATGATAATCCTCCTAGTAAAAAGTACATAAGACCCCCAGATGTAGCTGGTTCTGAATCTCTATAAATCGTGGAAAGTAAATACAATCCGTAACTCTGTAATTCAATGGAGAGGAATATAGATACTAAATCACTCGTAGATATTAAAAATACACTTCCTGTAACGATAAATAAGATAATAAGAGAATATTCTATAATCTTAAATTGTTCTCCCATCTTATTTAAAACTAACGTCCCGTTATAAACCAACTTGGTAAATAAAAGTCTATGGGGACTACTATATTCTTTTAATCAAACTTTTCTAGGGTAAAATGCCGTTAATAACAATATAACACTTGTTATTGCCAAAATAAAGATATGGAAAAACTGGGTAGTCGCGGTATTATGGAAAAGTCCCCCAAATATACCTATACCTTTTGCTAAAAACACTATAAATAAATTGTCATAGGCTATAAAAGCTGCCGTAAGTAAAATGGTAATCGTTGCTCTTGAATAGAGAATAGACTTGTCTCGTCTGGATGTAATAGCATTAGATAATAATAATAGAATTATAGATATAAATATCATATTCAGAATAGAGAGATTCGAACTCCCCCTTAACTAGAAAACTCTCGTAGTTATTTAGTTATTCCCCTTTAATTATTCTGAGAAAATATGGTGAGAAAAGTATGGTGAGAAATTCCATATAATCTGCAGGATCAACCTAGCTATTTAACCTTAGGATCCTCAGTTATATATGGACACAAATAAAAAATCATCAAACAACATCTACAAAATGTCAGTAGAGTATTCCGGCTTATAATCCCAGGTGGTGATTATGGGTTAAATGATAGGCTAGTACACGTCATAGACCTACCGATAAAAATACTGTACCTATCCCTTCGTTGGGAAAAAAGTTCTAACTAAAAATATTCTTTAAAATTTCTATTATATTATCTAATAAACTAGGTAATATTTTATAACTCGAATAGTTATCATTATCTTCTTTCTTATTTAAAGATTCATGCAAACTTGAATTAGATTGATCTCTTAGAGAATTAGTAGATGATACATCATTAGCATAATTTTTAGCTTCAGATCATTCTTGTATTTTTTCTTCCCTAGCTTCTTTAAGAGCTTTATTTAATTCTGGTAAATCGCTTACATTAGGAGTTTTCCCTTCAAAAAATTCTTTAACATGGGGATCCTTTCTTAGATCATTTAAGTGTGAATTTTTCTCTTTTTCAGAATTAGGAAGTTTTTCATCTAAAATCATAGCATTATTTGAATCTTCCATTAGTTTTTCAATATGTTCTATTTCTTCTTCTAATTCAAAACTTTCCTCCTCTTCGTTGGCTCCATCATTCTTATCAGTACCACCTTTATCGCCATCATCGTTGCTAGACCCTTCGGATTTATATATTATATCCGAATGAGTACTAGTAGAAGTATTGGCATAAATTATACAAGTAGATATCTTAAGATCCTCAATAGTATATAGACACAAATAGAAATAATCATACAACATCAACAAAATGTCAATACAGTATTCCAGCTTCTAATCCTAAATGATGATTATTTGTTAAATGATATGCTAATACACGTCATAGACCAACAGCTAAAAATGCTGTACCTATCATTACATGTACAATAATTGTTATCGTAAGGGCTCTTTATCCCTTACATCCCTTTCTTTCAAAAGGGTTCAGACTATGCCATCAATCAATAAATGATTGCAGGGTTTTCGTGGTAGGCTTATTGTAAATAAAGTACTCACCTACTAGTCGTTGAACCTTCCTATATTTTTTTTAATTTTATTTAATATATGCTTGGCTGCATATTGTCCTACATAAACACATATGAATAGTCAAGTAGGAGTTCCATGCAATTTACCCCGTTTTCTGTCAACTCTTTTAAATAATGGTATCAAACTTAATCGTGTATATTTTATAGGGAATTCCTGACATTAAACAAATTTTAATAGTTTTACTAGGTATGTTAAGATTTAAGCTACAATCAGATATACTAGTAAAATATTGTACCTTACCATTAGTATCTTCTACTTTTATTTTAAAAAATTTCGACACTAATTTATCAGTACCTCTTAAAAATATAATTCCCTCTTTTATTTCATAAGGACTTGGCAAGGACAATAGATAATTTAACTTTTCCTCGATTAACGCTTTATTTTGATCATAGTTTGTAAGAAAATCAGGATTTAATCTAAAATTATTCATATTAGATTTAAGGAGATTAATTAATTCTTTACCTTCATCTAATGTATGGTACCCATAATAAGTAATTTTAACTATTGTAGATCAAACTTCAAAATCTAAAGATTTTTTAGTCAACATACCATTAGAAAAAGTAGGTATTATTCTGTTCATTAAAATATTAATATTATTTATTTCTAATATAACAGAACCTGCTGATCTTTTATCGGATGTATATAAATTACCATGCTTTAAGTAATTTAAAATACTTTTAAATAATTCTAATTCTTTTATATGATTTTCATATTTTATTTTTGGTTTTAGTTTATTTGAACTAAAAGTCGCATCTCCTTCTGTGAATCCTATTAATCAGTACTTACCTATTATCATATTTTCTCTAGCTTTAGAATTTTGATTTATGAGTATCATATCACGATAGTATTGTAAGATATCTATTTTACCTTTAAAAGTTAAATGTTTTTTATCTATTAATAAATGAACTGCTTTTTTAAAATTCAAAAATTGAAAAAATTTAGAACTCTTTAACTCTACATTATTAAATATAGGTACTATAACATTTACTAGTGATTTTTGATCATTTACAAAATAATTACATTTATTTCCTGATTTAGAAATACTTCCACAATTTAGTCTGTTTCTAATATGTTCTAAAACAGATAAATCATTTATATGCAGAGTTATTTGGTAAGTTAAATTTAAACTATTATATCTGTTATCTTGTAAACCTTTTAAACTAATATTAAAATTTCCTTCAGCGTCGGTAAACCCCACTAATCAATCAATAAAATTCTTATCTAAATGAATTAATTTTTTATTTGATTCTAAAGTAAGAACTGAATTGTTTTTTACACTAAATTGATTAGCTAACGACATAAAAGAATTGGTAGGGACTGCTGTAATTAATCCGTGGACAAATTTGTTATCATAAGAGCTCTTTATCTCTTATATCCATTCTTTATCAGAATGGTTCAGACTATGTCTTCATTTATAAATTATTTTTTTTTTATAAATGTGGGGTGTTCGTGGTAGAATTATTGTAAATAAAGTACTCATCTACTAGTCGTTGAGGCTTCATGTACCCCTTAAAATAAAGATTACTGCTTTTGTAACTTTTTTTTTTATTTATTAAATACATGCTTCGCCGCACATTGTCCATATTATCTTATGTGGGCGGGGAAGCGCCTTATAATAATGATGGAGTTTCATGCTATTTACCCCATTTTCTATTTTAATTAATAAATTTATAAAAATTTATCTATTTCTATTCATATTTCTTTTAATTTTTAAAATTTCTTTTAATGTAGCACTATGTTCATCGTACTTGTTAATTTCTCCTACGATATTCACTACTTTTTTGAAATCATAGAAATCTAGTAATTTATTTCCTCTTAAAGAGTATTTTTCAAAAAAAGGTATTATTTTATTAGTAATATCATTAAATTTATATACTACATAACTAGATTGAGTAGGTCTAGTTTTAACCGTTTCTACTAAACCACAATTTAAATAAGTTACCAAATTTTCTAGTAAATCTATATCACGTATATGTTGTGCTATATAAAAATACGGACTTACTCTATAACCTGAATGGGTCTTGGATGTTTTTACATAAAAACAACCTTCACCGTCAACAAACCCCGCTACTCAAAATGGATTAAAATCTTTGGTAGATACTATTAGGTTTCTTGCCGCAGGTATGATATCGGTAAAGTTATTTAATAATGACTTTGATAAACCTTTATTTATAGAGGCTTTGTAAGATAATATTTTGTTTAAACCTTTTTCAGTTTTATGTTGACCATTGTAAAGTATATCTACTACTGAAGAAAACATACGGAAATCTTCTTTCTTTTGTGTTAATAGATAATATTTGTTAAAATGAGGTATTATTACATCTTTTAGTGCTTTAATGGATTGAACCGAATATATTACGCTAGGGTTACCATTTTTAACTCTTTTTATAATAGTACCTACTGTGAAAAAAGCATTTATTTGTTTAAGTAAATAAAAATCTTTTTCATGTAGTTCTATAGTAAAAATTGGTGCTATACGTAAAGATTTAAACCTTTTTTCATCTTTAGCTATTCTAACAGAAAAGCTAGATTCAGCATCACAAAATCCTGTTATTCAATTAGGATTTAAATTACTAGTATAATTTATGGGGTTAGAGCTCTTATTTTGAGCTTTAACCGTTGAATAGTTAGATATTTTAATCTTTATAATGTTTTTTAAAATAGGGGCTAGAATTAACCCTGTTCCAAAGTAAAAACATGATCCAAAAGCTCCATCTGAAATAGTGAACGATGAAACTGAATATTCAACACCTTGTACAAATATGTTATCATAAGGCATACACAAACCTTATTTCAATAATTCACATTATTGTTCAGACTATGTCATGTATACAATATTATCGCTATGTGTATACCAAAGTTTTTACAATTAATGATAAGATAAAAGCATGTGTCAAATGTTTTGGGTAGAAAACATCAACTAATAAAACAGTTGTACCGAATGCTAAATGGTATTATCTTATCACAATTATTAGTCGTTGAACCAGCCTATTAAATATTATATGTAATATTTAAAAAGGATCGGCTGCATATTGTCTTGTAGCTATATTAATTAACACTTAAAACTTGTCGCGTATAGGGAGCGTTTAAGCGTATAATGAAAAGAGCTAAAAGGGTTTTATGCATTTAACTTTGTTTATTTGCATAATTTCGGGCAAAAAATTAATGGATCATTAATATGTTTATGCTGAACATTAAGCAAAGGCCTACTAATTATATTTTTTTTTATTCATTAGTTGATTAATTATCAAAATACCTTTTATGGGTTATTTATTCTACCTCTATTCATACCAGATTTTAAAGAATTAATCTTTTTAATACCATCCGTAGTTAAATGACCTTTAATCTCTATAATTTTTGCTACCTTAGCAAAATCTAAGTAGTCCATACTTTTTATACCTTGTAAAGGATAACTTAGAAAAAAAGGAATAATTTTCTCTTCAATATCCCTAAATTTACTAACCGTAAAATTAACCCCATCTGGTCTGGTTGAAGCTTTTTCAATCCTACCACATCCTAAGTAATCTATAAATTTTTTTAATAAAGCTTCATCTCTTACATGTTGAAAAACAGAGAAAACCATTGTAACATTAAAACCTGTTGAATAATTTTTATTTTTTAACGATTTAACATAAAAAAACCCCTCTCCATCCACAAAACCTGTAAATCAGGTAGGATGTGGGACATCTTGATCACTTATCACTGGACGAGGCACAGGTATAACAGTTGGAAATATATTATTTAATTTGTCAGATAATCCTAAATTCATTGAAGCCTTAATACTTATAATTTTGTGTATTCCTTCCCTACTAGAACGTGCTTCACCTTCTAATAAGATGTTTACGGCTTGTTTAAACAAAAGATAATCTGCTTTTTTCTGAGTTAATAAAGGATATCTGTCAAAATGAGGTATAATTACATTAGCTAATGCACGTGCAGACTGAACGCTATAATATGCCTGAATCCTGTCTGAACGTTCCTTAACTATACCTATACCGAAAAAGCTATGTATTTTCCTCAATAAAATTAAGTCTCTGCTATGTAATACTATTTGAAACTCTGGTGTAACATTTCATCCACTACGAGTAGTACTACTTTTAGAAACTTTTAGGCTAAAAGTGGACTCCGCATCTGAAAATCCTGTAACTCAATATGGAGAAACCTTTGGTTCAACTAGTCCGCTAGTGTAAAATCTTTTCATATGAAGTGGAAGCTTATGCTTTCTTACAACCCCGTGTTTGGTTAATAATGCTAAGGGTTGCGAAGCAGGAAAAGTTCTTATAGAATCTGTTCTTGGTGAAAAATTTTTAGGTACTACGGTAAAAAAATAACCCATTAAAAAGAACCAAATAAAACCAACCATGAAAAATATTATATAGGTGTGCGTTAAGCCTGTGAATATTGTTGCTAAAATAATAGTATATAATAAACCATATAAAGCTTTACCTCTTTTTCCGTTAATTAGAAAATGATGTGCATATGTAACAGTAAAACCTGAAGCCAGTAAAAGAACTGTGTTAATTAAAGGAAGTTCAAAAGGATCTATCGCTTCAATCCCCATTGGAGGTCACATAGCACCCAACTCTACTGCAGGAGAAAGAGCACTCGTATTATAAAAACTATTGGTTGTTTCTATATAGAAACACAAGATAAGTTTTTAAATATTTAATTTTATACATTTTTATGATTATATATTAACATTAGTATACTCCTTACTTTTTTTTCATATATTATAATATATGAAGAAAAAAGTTAGGGGGGCCGCCACCTTAAGGTGGCGGCCTAACCGCAGGGTCCAGCCGCCTTAAAGGCGGCGCCCGGACCTATTTTTATTCATTTTTCCTTTTATTTTTTTTATTGTATCTAACCCTTCTCGAGTTAAGTGAACTTTATTTTTCATAAGAAGAGCCACTTTTTTGAAATCCCCATAATTTTTGGATTTTGCACCATGTAATTTAAATTCTTCAAAAATAGGAATCACCTTATCGTTTACATCTGTAAATTTTTCAACTATAAATTCACCATAACCCGATTTAGGTACATATCTACCACAATTTAAAGTAGAAATTAAACTTTTTAGGAAATCTTCATCTCTATTATGTTGAGTCAAAATAAATCTCAATCAAACTGTTTCCCCTAATTTAGATCCTGGTGATTTTTTTAATGCTACAAAGAAACATCCCTCGGCATCAGTGAAACCAGCTAACCAGTGTAGACTTTTTATTTTTCTATCTTTAATATCTGGTCTTGAAATAGGCTCTATGTTAGGGAAAGCTAGATTTAAACTATCGGATATTTCTTGTTTATTAAGCACTGCTTTAATGGACATTATTTAAACCTTCTGTAGTCAAATGTATTCCTTGTTCCATAAAATATACCGCTTGTTTAAAAAGTAGATAATCAGATGGTTTATTCGTCAATAATGGGTATTTATCAAAATGATGCATAATAACTTTCAAGTCTTCAATACCAAATACTCTATATTGAACAGATTCCGCTCCTAATTTAGTTATATTACCTACCCCAAAGAACAATTGAATTTGCTCTAATAGGGCAAGATCCCTTATGTGTAGACCGATATGAAAAGCAGCTTTTACTCGATATCCTGTCTTATATCTAGGGTTGGCACTAACACTTATAGAAAAACATCCTTCCCCATCAGTAAACCCCGTTACATAATAAGGATTTAAGTCATAACTAGAAGCATAACTAAATTTAGAAGACGTTGCTTCACTAGAAAATGAAGATCTTTGGGGTTTAGAATAAAAAATTTTCGTATACAATTGTTCTATAGATTTAACTATAATATACACATATTTTATATAATGTATAAAAACCAAGTTTCCCTGGCATCTAGGATACACCTTACAGTATTTTTTTAATACTGAGGAACCGTCTACTCGTTGCTCTTTTACAGATATAAGACTATCTGATTTAGATCCGCGATTATCCATTCCTTGGTTTGCACCAAGAATCTCTAATGATGTTACTATACCCCCGGGAATTAATGGGGCCACTTCAAACGTTTCCATATGAAGCTTAGTTATTAGAGCTTTAGGACTTCCCCGGAATTTGGCTCCTATCCACAATGTGCAACTATGGAAAAATGTTCAGAATATAGCTAAGAAAAATAAAGCTTCAGATACTATGAATAGAGCAACCCCAAGATTTAACCCTCTTTGGACCGCCAAGGTGTGATTACCTAAATATGTCAATAAAAATATTTTTCTATATTTACTGGACTATATCTTAATCAATAGGTTAAACATACTACTATTAACGTATTAATTTTTAACAAATAGTCTCTGAAGATCCTACTAGGATATTTATCCATCCGTTGGTTTCCTGCTGATTGTCTTATTATAATAAGAGTTTCCAGCATTTAGTTAAAATTTAAGAGAGCACATAAATGTAACAATACTGTTTTTATAATCTTTTTATAGTTTTATAATTTTCCTATCAAAGATCTAATCTTTAGTCTACCTTTATCAGTAAGATGTTCCTTAGATATAATCATATTATAGACAATCTCTCATTTTTTAAAATCATTAAACTTGTTACCCAATAAGGGATATTTATTAAAATAACCCATAATAAATTTAACACTATTTATAGATGATACACCTATAGATAATATTTCTGAACCTGTATTATTAGTATAACTTTTAAGATTACAAGATAAAAATAAAGCTAAACTTTCCATAAAAGGTTTCATGGAAGAAGATGTAGGCTTGTCATATAAACGTTGATCCAATCTAAATTTAAGACTAATGTTTTCACTAACAGATCTTTTACGAGTATCTGATTTAGCTTTGCTTTCGATATATTTAATACCAAAATGTCCATCAGCTTCAGTAAAGCCTGTAAACCAACTATTGTTTGTAAAATTGGAATTATCTATTAAACTTTCTGATAAACCTAAAGAATATTTAGCATTAATAAATTTAATTAGATCATTAAATCTTTTATTTTTAGGTGTTCTAAGTTTACCATGTATTAAATCAATAAAAAGTATAATACCATTTTTGTCCCCAATAATATAACGAAGAACATTTTTACCTGAAGTTTGGAAACGTCCCACATTACCCAATTCTGATTGGATATACGCGTACATACCTAAATTGTTGATATGTGAAGTAAAAACTATTCTAGGATTAAGTACTCGATTTAAAGTTGTATTACCTAAAGCAGGAATAGAGATATGACCGTCTCCTTCTAAGAGACCTGCTAAATAATAACCCAAATTATTATTTGTAAGTAGTCTAGTATCACTATTAGCTTTATAAATACTTAGAGCTTTTTCTATATCTTGGATAGGAATAGCTTTAGCTATATTCAAATTATAAATAGACAGTATAGTACCTTTTAATCACGTTTTACCCTCTGCTATTACATCTCTTCATCAGAATGACATAGATAATATTAATGCTGTTAGACTCATTAATAAATTGTATTCTGCATAAGCAAATCCGTGAAATGATAAAACTGCAGATGTAGTAAGGCTTAATAAACTAATGGATGTATATAAAGGTCATGGAGAAGGAGATACTAAATGAAAAGGATGTGCCTGAAAATTGCTTCTATTTAAATTTAACATTCTATTTTATAATAAATTCATAATACGTCTTTTTTTTTTATCGCAACCAAATCACGTACCTTATCCACCTTCTGTTATATACATCTCTAATGGATACCTGTAAAATATAACTAGATTTACAAACAAATTAAATCCAAGAGCCAATGGCTCTTGGGTTTAATTCTTTAAGCCTCTAAAATGAATCGAACATTTATCAAAATATTAACAGTATTCCGCTCTACCATTGAGCTATAAAGGCTATTAAATACTATATACCTGTATAAACATAACTATATAAAAACTGAATAAACTAAGGGTAAAAAAAAATAATACGTGTATTCCAAAATAGTTAAAGATCTAGGGCTTGAACTTAGATTGGGATAGTAAAACTATCCTGTTTTACCCGGTTAAACTAATCACCATTATTTATACATTATTTATACATTAGGTATACCTACCTAATACATTACTATTAAATATTATATCTTAACTATAGATGATAAATTTTACCTTTTAAATTCATCCTAGTTATGTATGCATTTGGGATACCTATCTAATACAATATTAAATTTTATAATCTAGATACGCATCTTAGACTAAATCTATCTATTATATGGATTATAATCCTAAAACCTTTTATGCACATTAATGGATTAGCTATATAAAATAGGTAATACTTTAGGTACCAAATAACTTACAATCTCCATGAGAATAATTACAAGTCATACGATTTACCCTTATGCTAACCATTGGGCTAGTATCTTTATGACGTTTTTCTACACTTTTTTGTAATTCTTTTTTTTTCTTTTTTTTTTTATAGGGCTTTAGTAAAGTGATTTACTCTTCTCCCCTAATTGCTGTGTGAATGTAAATATACAGTGCAATTTTCCAGTAAATATCCGTTTATTTACTGGGATTTGTTATACTATTTGTTATACTATTTGGTAAAGGTGTAACCTATCATAACAAGTTAACGGTAAAATACCCGTTATTTATAAAAAACTCTGTCGAGAGTCACTAGAGAGCTTTTATCTTCACAGCGGAATTAATGAGTAAACAGTAAAAACGCTGCCACTACAAAAGAGATAATTAAAATTATTAATAAAGATATAATTTTATAAGAAATGTTATAAAAGTAGACTATTTTTATAACTGAAATCAGATTTAGTCTATAAAAAATGAAAATTATATAAAATGTTCTTATAATTGGTATTTCAAAAAAATGCAAGGTAAAGATAAATTAGTGAACATTAAATCTGCTGTCTCCGGTCCGTCATTAATGGTGTTAATGCCTTCATTAGAAGCATCTTTAATCGCAGTTACTGCTTTAGTACCACCAGTCACAGTATCATCCACTAATTTATCAGCTTTATTGTTAGTTATTTCTTTATTGTTTCTTAACTTTTCTATTTTATCTAACAACTTATCTTCCTGCTCATTAATTACACGTATTTGTGAGTCAGCCATTTTCTTAATATTTACAGGATTATGGTGGTTGATTTCACGCATATCATCTGCGTTTGGCACATGCTTTCAAGAATTTGTGAATTCTGTGACTTCATTATCAATACCACTTTGCAATAGTGAGCCAGTGAATGCGTGAGGTTTAGGTGGGTTATGTAACGTTCATTCTAATCCTGGAGCAGATTTATCTTTAAGTATACGTAAATAATCACTAAATAATTGAGGAACGGCTCAAGGGTATCCAAAGATGGTTGCGGCAGTGAAATATCTTCTATCAAGGTCAAGACCAACAGAATACATGTGCAAACTCACAAGTATTCCAGTAAGAAGTGTAGTTATATACATTGTAAAATATATATTGCTAAAAAAGATAATTTTACTACACTTATTAGGACTTTTTTATGGGGTTTTTTTATTTGTCCATAATTTTTACGGGTTATAGTAATAAAAGATTAAGTTTTACAATTATAAAACCTAGGTTTTATCACAATTTACTATAGTAATCTATCTGCTTTCCTTATTTGTTATATATAACATGTCTTTTTTCTGGAAAGTTTGTATGTGTTTTATCACACTTTTTATAGTAAAAACCCATTAATTTACGAGAGCTACATACGTTTACAAAGTAATTTGTTTAACTTTATAGTTATAAATCCAATACCCGTTCTTAGAACTATCCTCTTTTAAGCTTTGGGGGGGGGGGTTCATAGGGCTTTAGTAAAGTGATTTACTCTTCTCCCCTAATTGCTGTGTGAATGTAAATATACAGTGCAATTTTCCAGTAAATATCCATTATTTACTGGGATATGTTATACTATTATGTAAAGTAATTACTTTTCAGTAACATGTTAATTGTACAAAACAATTATTTTAATAAAATTTATATTTAGATATTACATAAATTTTATCTTGAGTTATTACATAGGTTTATCCTACTATTGTTCCTGTAATCAAGATAAGAATTTCTCTAGAGATACAGATTCTACAACGATAGGCATAGAACTGTGTAAGATACCACAAATTTCTGAACATTGCGGGTTATTTCTACGTTTATTTAATGTAATTGAATAATACTTATTACTACGACAGTAAAAGAAAGTATGATCTTTTTTTGGATATTATTTAGTTATTTACGAGAAAAATAATACTCTTTATATTTTTTACCATCTTTTATATGAAGATAAAGAGCTTTTCTATCTAATTTGACATTTAAAGTACCAAAGTATTTAATTGTATCCGTAATACTATCAAATTCTTTCTCAAAATTTTCTCCTCTTACTAATATAGGTTTATTTTTTCTATTCACTTTTAAGGTATCTAAGTCTGCATCTACTTTTAATTTTTTATATTCATCCATGATTAATCCTACTTCTGAAAAATGATCCGGTAAAATATTACCTGAATATTTACATAAGAAATTATGAAACACTTTTTCATTCTTTATATATTTAGTAAGAGTGGCTCTTTTAATCGTTAAACCTAATTCTCTTAAGTATTCAATACAAGATGTTAATGAATCGAAATTTAAAGTTTGGCCTATAGAATCTGAATTTACAAAGGTATTTCCTTCTTTAATTTCTAATTCTACTGCTATACTTCTACGAGTTCCTAACATATACATATCTTTTCTTTCTTTTTGCATAATCTCTACTAACTTATCCACCGAAATATTGCTTGTTAAAGCACTAGGTATAGAATAGCTTAATAGTAAGAATTTATTAAGGTATGGTTTTTTAGAATCTACAAACTTTTTACTAGTTTCAGTATGTATTTTTAATACTCTTTTTAGCTCAATCTTAGATTTCGCATTATAATAAAGAGTACTACAAGATAAATCATAAACATATACAGGATCACCTTTTGAAGATCCTGCGTTAACAACTCTTAATGTATTCAAATTAAACTCTTTATTTAATAAATGATACTGTTCTAAGATTAGAGAGTCTTTATAACTAAATATAGTACAATCTAATTTAAAAATTATTAATTTAAAAGCTGTTAGCCCTTTTTTGTGAAGTAAAGGTAAAAATTTACCACTTAAAGGGAAATCACCTTTAAAATAATAATCCATTCTACGTCTTAATACATTAGATGAACCTACGTATTTATGGCCTGTATCTTTATGTATAAAGATATATACACCCGGGTAACCTTTATATTTAGACTTACCTGCTAACTCAGCTAAAAGTTGTTTATTTTCCGGTGTAGATATAGGAAGATCTCATTCAACACCTTTAACTTTTAATAATTCTTCTAATTTAGAATCAGTAACGGATAAATTCTGATTTAATAATATTTTATTTATAATGGATGAATTAGTAGGTTTTCCACTATTTATATGATCTAACGCTAAAGACTCTGGACTATTTACAAAAGGTACTATTGAATGAAAAGATCTAGTTGCACTATAATTTCTAGTCCCCAAAAGGGGACTGATTCTTTGGTCTGGCCCCCCCTTTGTTTTTTTTGACGTAATTTCTTGGAGAAATTACTAAAAAAAAACTAGGGGACCATCCCGCAGGGATAGTTAGAGATATAACAGCTATTGAACCAATACGTTTATCAAATGTGTAGTGCTTATTAAAAACACTTCTACTAATTGTATAATGCAAACACTACAATAATCACAAGCGATTTACTTTTTTGTATAAATACTTATTTTTACATTAAAATAGTTTAGCAAACTATCGTAGAAATCCCTAAATATAATCAACCAAATGAATATATCTATTTAACAAAAAATATAAAGAATACTTATATTTTTCTGCACCTTTTCAGGAGGGGGCTGACTATATCTTAAGCGTTATTATTACTAATAACACCAACCACCGTTTAGTCGATGAACTGCATACCAAATATTTTATACTTGGTACTTGGCTGCGGATTGCCCATTGAATAATAAATCTTGATTTTACCATACCACGAGTCGTTACCTGTGCCATAAGTTATGTTACCATACTTACTTGGTTAAGATTTCTTTAGGGGTTTCCCGTCAATTGGATGATTTTTAACCATAGGTTTACTACAGTTTTGGCCATTGTTCAAGACCATAAAATGTTCCTAATCTGTTAATAAGAACAGAAAATTGATTTAGTCTACCAGGGTCGATCTACAACTTTGACCTATAATTACCATCATAACTCTATGAGGTTATGAACTTAAATTTGTAACGACTTTTGTAAGGTTTTTCGCTAGATATATAACTTCTAATTGTACTTCTGCTAACACCAAATTTAGATGCTGCTTTTGCTACTGAATCAATGGTTGTAATAGTGTTTGTATCTATGTCAAAAACCTCTACTACACTACCATAAGATTTGTGTAATTTATTTAAACTATCCTTTCTTTGTTTTTTTATAAATTCACGAACCTGGATTTCCGTTAAATCTGTAGGTACTGCCTCTGGATTTAGGCTATTAGATATAATGAAATAGCCTAAAAAAGGTTCATTATTAGCTACGTGTTTTTTATAGGAAGAGTTATGTATACCTAGGTCAGCACAAAAAGCATTTAATGAATTACTAGAATAATATAAAGTTTTGCCATCCTTATCGTATAAATAAATTTTAAATCCTTGGTTAACTCTGAAATTTACTATCTTGTGAGTATTAAGATTAAATCTTTTATCTAATAATAAATATTGTTCTAAGAAACAATGAGCATAATTAGAAAAAGAAGAAGGTATAACTGTTACTTCTAAAGTAAACGCTTTTAAATTTTCCTTTTCCATCATAGGTAACAACATTCCTGTGTATTTGTTAGTAAATAGCGCATGATTTTCAAAGTATTGCTGGAATCTTCTGGCTAAATCGTTACTTGATCCTACATAATTTTTATCTGAATACTTGTGAGAAAAAACGTATATTCCCGCTTTACTACGCTTAGAACTTGGTTTTCCTATTAATCCCAATAAAGCAGGGTATGTATTATCTGAAAGAGGTAGGTCAAAATTAACCTTAGGAAGAGATAAAAGCTCGTCTAACTCTTGTTGAGTTATAGAGACCTTTTGATTAAGCAGCAGACTATTAATAACTTGACTAGTTATATGATTACCATTTTTTATATGTTCTAAAGCTATAGCATTAGGACGATAATCTTTATTAGATGGAGTTAATTCTGATTTAAATCTAGATAAACAATGTAATTTACCTGAACATTTATTATTGAATAAATTAACATCTGGACGCTTATTAAAAACTATTAAATTAGTTCTATTTGTAAATTCTAAGTTTTTGGTATGGTATTTTATTTTACTAGGATAGAGTCTTCATGAAGACACTTGTTGGAACAAATTAAATAACAATAAACATATTTTAGCCTCGGCGTTTTCCACATATCGTCTGGAAGATGGGGGTAATTTTGGTAGTAATTTAGATGAAATTACTACAAAAATAAAAGCCGAAAATAATAAAAACAATGTTAATAATATAATGTTATTATTTATTGTTTGAAGTCCGTATAACAACTTTAAACCTAGTAAGGTCAGGCCGTTGTAGTAACTTTAATCTAGGGTTATTTTATAAATAGTAAATGCTATTTAGTTTATTTTATCCTAGAACCGGTTTCCCGGCGACTAGAGTACACCTTACAATCAAAAAAAAAATATACGGATCTATAAACTTGATTGAAGAACCGTCTACTCGTTGCTCTTTTACAGATAAGCAAGCAAGCCTTATCTGATTTAGATCCGCGATCACCCATTTCAGTTACCATCATCTTTAGTGATATTACCGTACCCTGAGTGATTAATCAGGCCAGCAAAAAAGTTTCCTTAATTACCTTGGTTACTAAAGCTTTAGGGCTTCCCCGGAAGTTTGGCTCTTTTGCACATATAATGAATAGCCTACAAACATTATTTTTTTATGCGTCACATTTAACTCCTAATGCCGGAATGGCAAATGAGTGGATAACATCTGCAGCAGTAAGAATAAATCTAGTGTGTGTAATTTCAGGAAGGATAACTCGGTTATCTACTTCTAACATTCTTAACGCTCCATCTTCTAAATCAGATTCAGGAACTAGATAAGAATCAAATTCAACAAAATCACCATCACTATTTAAGAAGTCTGGGTATTCATAACTTCAATATCATTGGTGCAAAACTAAACAATAATTTAATAATTAGGTCTAATCAGGTCTAATAATGGATAGAATATCACAGGCCCTAGCAGCTTTATCTCTAAAGAAAACTGCGTGTTCCATACCATAGATACCCCGGTTGTAATATCGAATAGAAAAGTGATTTTTACCTAATTCACCTGACTCCTCTACAAGAGTTATAACTCTTGTTTTAAGACTACTGTTTAATACGGCATCTGTAGGTCAACTGTTACTATTATACCCATAATCTGAAGTAGATTGAACCTGCTTAACTAATCTTACTACAAGATCTCTATTCATAGAACCATAGTAAGGCATTCTTGAAGGAGGGTCAGGAGAATTTAAAGATTGATCTAATTCACCTATTGGCGGCAAACTGCTCATATATAAATCAAATTCAACAAAATCACCATCACTTAGTAATAATTCTGGGTATTCGTTGTTTCAGTGGCCTTTATGCAATAACTAAACAATAATAGGTCTTGACCGTTTAATAATGTTAAATAAAGGACTCGCCGTGACTACCATTATTCAAACAAACCCCTATTCCACTTTCATGTTCACCATACTCTTTAATGTGGTAGCCATCATTACCGATCTGATCCGACTTTTCTGCAATAGATATAACTCTTTCTTTAAGATTTTTATCTAAAATCTTATGGCTATCTCATTTTCCGCTATTATACTTATATGTATAAAGTGGAGAAGAATCTTTTAAAGCCTTTCAAAAAAATCTCTATCCATAGAATCATCATAATACACTCTTGAAGGAGGGTTAGGAACATTTAATGACGGATCTAATTCAAATTACTGTAAAGGAGTCATATAAAGACTTAGATCAGATTCTAATAGGCTATGACCAAAAATTATTGTTGAATATATATAGCTTAGCTGTCATTGCTGCAAAAATTAAGCTTATTATATTCATATAATATTTATTGTTTAATTTATTTCGACTGTACATTAAGCATCAGATAAACTGACACCCACAAGTGACCCAGTCTGTTGCAATAAAAAATAAATTATTTACTGACAGTTTTGTATTATTATCTGCCACCGACCGGTGTGATATTGAATATAATAATATTTTAACTGTTTTCACTCGTGTCGCCATAGAAAAGATTATATCTTTTCTATAAGAATCCGTCGGAAACTTAGAAATAAACGGTAACATCATTTATCTCACGACTATCGCACATATGCGCAGGAGTGTTAGAAAAGCTTCTTCTCCTCCATCATAATATAGTAGATTAACCACAAAAAGTATATTGTTTTTTATAATCCTAATTTATAGTACATAGATGTATGTAAATGAGGTAAAACTAGCTCCCTTAACTTAGAAACTGAGCTTCCTTTAATATAAATATTATGATTGCCCGAAGGTTTTAGTAATTGAATGGTACAAGTTAAACCAAATTTACTTTTAAGAACTTCAACTAGAAATTCTACTTCTTTCAATTTGAAACTATTTACAGCTAATCTTACACCAGGTTTAGCTCAACCTCCGTCATCTGAAATTCATATAGCTAATGCTAAGGGTGTTATGTATTTAACTAAGTCCGCGTTAATATATTTTATACCTTTTTTATAAAACATTTTATGTATTCAATTAAAACTTCTAAAAGTAAAGGTATTAAATTCGTAACCATAATGAATTTTATCATCACTACCTTTATTTTTTAATACTCTTTTATACATTCTAGGCTCTAAATTAGAACAATAACCTCTAGTGAAGAAAAAGTTATATAATCAAAATAAATAATCCTTATGTACAGTACTTTGTCTATAACAAAGTCTTGTACCTTCTACTGATCTTTTATTCGCATAACAATCACCTAATAATGAACCAACTATAACTGAAATAACATCTAGGTTATGTGGACCTATTCTAGATGCAGCTTTTACTCTAGTATGAAACATACGGTTAAATGGTATTTTCTTAATAATATTCTTTTTTTGACCTGCTATAGTCAACACACAGGTATCTTCTATTTTATTTAATATATGCGATTTAGGGCCACCATAAAAAGAACCCTCTGCTAATACAGATAATGAAGGATCTGTAACTTCATCCATTAAATATAGTAATTTGAAAGAAGGGAAAGCTATTAATACTAAGATTAAAGCCGGTGTTATAGTTCATATAAGCTCAATTAGTGTCAAAATTATGGACTATATAATTATCCAGTGAATCAACAGGATATTTAACGTTTAGTCTCTGGGGATAACCTACTCATAATCTAAATAATGATTATTTTGGTTTCCTGCTAGGTTATTCATTGTTACATCCTTTCCCGACTACCATCGTTACATTCCATGGTAGGGGTCGCCTAATTTGGGCGTAACGCTTGCGCGTAGCCCTTTGTAGGAGAAGAGTTATCACTTATAATTATTAATCCTACCCACTATAATACTCTAGGTCCCTAAGGCTCCCTAAGATTTTTTGTCTTTTTTTTTCTAGTAATTTCGCATAATCGTAATTACGTCGAAAAAAATAAGTATACAGGGAATATAATTATAGTATCAAAGGTTTTAGAACCTTCCAGCATTTAGTTAAATTAAACTCATAGTTTTTCTAAGTTTATTGCTTATTATTTGGACGAAAATTTATATCTGTCTTTAAATATCGCCCCTGATTTCATATATCTTACAACAGTGCTTCCACTTATATCTAAGAATTTACCAGCTCTTCTAGCTGAAACAAAACTTCCTATTAACTCAAATCCTTCAGATGAACATTTTTCGTATATATTTACAGGATTTCCATGTTTTGTGCTCATTAGCAATTTAGTTTCTTCAGAAACTTTTCTACCTAAAGCTTTTTGTCTAATTAGCTCTCTAGATTGTTCGCTATGAGATTTTCCGTATATATGATTAAGTTCACCTATTTTTTTAAACTCATAAGTTTTTTAGTTTCTTCACTCATAGAACGACCATACCAATAAGCCTTTTCTCCAGCATATACCCCTTTTAGGGATTTACTGATTTTGGATTTAGTTTCCTCAGACAATTTTAAGCCTTTAGAACTACCACCCGCTATTTTTTGAATATTATACTGAGGATTTAATTTATCAAAGTAGTATTGTTCTTTGACATCTAATTCAGATCCAATACAATACTCTAAAATAGTTACAGAAAAATTGGAATACCCATATTTAATTAAGGCTCTACTTATTATAAGCTCTTTCCGACTAGTTATATAGCTCAAGCTAAAATATTTAATGAATCTTTTACGGAGATCAATAGATTGTCCTACGTAAATATCACCAGTGAGTTTATTAGTTAACATGTAAATCCCAGCTTTACCTTTGTTTTCCTTTAAGATTGCCTTTTTCATAGAATAAGCATCTTCATAGACTACAGAAGGAGTAATATGGCCATTACTAGAATAACTGTTATCTTTAGATATATAAGTAGAATAAGCTTGCACTTTTAAAGGGTTGCGTACAGAAAATATATTAAAATATAATAAGCTGTTTCATTTAATCTTAGAACACTTTTGAGCAGGCACACTTCTACCATGGTTAAGATATTTATTACTAATAGGAGATTTAGAACTGTCAAAGTTTCTAATGATAGCTGCTTGTATTCACCCCACAGCAAATAAAATGGCTACTAAGTAATACATGATATTATCGTGTAGTTCTACTAAAGCTTCCATTTGTGGGCTAGCGCTATCTTGGAAGTATAATCCTCACGCTCTAGGTGCATCACATAGTAATTCCGGAGTAAAAAGTAAAAAGGCACCAACTACCATAGACATTATTATACTAGTAGAACCAGTTGAACCTGTACTTTGTAAAGGTAAACTAGTGAATGCGTGAGGTTTAGGTGGGTTATGTAACGCTCATTCTAATCCTGGAGCAGATTTATCTTTAAGTATACGTAAATAATCACTAAATAATTGAGGAACGGCTCAAGGGTATCCAAAGATAGCTTTACCTTTAACAAGTTGTAAATATACAATATGTAAGAAAAGAGCTGTTGCAGCTACAGATATAATAGAACCAATACTACTAATAAAGTTTCAACCTGTAAAAGCATCAGGATAATCACTAATTCTACGTGGCATACCTTGTAAACCTAAGAAATGTTGAGGGAAAAAAGTTAAATTAACCCCCGCGAATAAAACTCAGAAATGAGCTTTAGAGTAAAGTAAGTTATAATCTAATCCTAATATTTTAGGAATTCAGAAATATCATCCACTATATAAGGCAAATACAGCACCCATACTTAAAACGTAGTGGAAATGCAAAAATAATTCGAATTATTTTGCGGACTATATCATTATCTAATTTTGGAGACAAATGGTACTTTGTGTCAAAGCGGGTTTCTATATTGAATTCAGTCCAGTATAAAATCTGAATATATTTTAAATTCTGTACTGTTTTTAGCTTCATTCTTATAATCTCTTACTTGTATAAATCGTTTTATCTTTGAAATTCTATAAAATTTAAAATCAGAATATAATCTATTTTGCATAAAATAATCATATAGAAAAACCATACCTTTAACTGATTGAAATTTAAATGTTATAGACTTATGTGATTCTCTAAAAGCAACAGACGGTATATAATGGGGTATAACATTATCTAAATTAAGTTTGCTAGTATATTTGTTATTTTCAAATTCTAAGTTACACTCGATTCTATTACCAGCATAATTATAAACAATTGTACCATCTGTGTCAACTAATCCCGCTAAATAAGGGTCATTTTCGCTAATGTTATAATTAGCTTCTACATACTCTACATTTAGATATTCACAGGATTTTTTAAAACTATCTACTTTAAGTCTAACTAATCCATTTAATTTCTTAATTAAAAATAACATTTCTTCTTTTGTACTAACTATTCAAATAGAATGAGGTTTATTTTTATCCGCTCTAATTCTACCCATATGTAAAGTGTTTTGAATATAAGTTAATATTCTTACATCTCTATCATGTAGTTTAATTCTAATAGCTTTAAGTACCAGTTTATTGTTTATATTTCTTAAATCGAAATTACCATCTCCGTCAACAATACCGGCAAATCATTTAAAAAAAGATGAATTTTCTCCGTTATTGTCATAAGATATTTGACGTATAGTCTCTGAGAATTCTTTACAGTTTTCTGCTGATTGTATGTTTGTACATGTGTTAAATGTTGCAGATACATCCCCATTTTGACTACTTATGTTTAGAAGATTTCTTCTATCCGCATCTATTTTTAAAAGATAATAATATAACATAAATAGTAAGAGAGGCTCTAAAAACATAGTTTCCAGCATATAGTCAAATGCGTAATAATATAAATTATTAAGGCCCAGTTGAGCAACTACGTAGTAAGTATCGTGGAAAGCAATATCAAGTGACGCGTTCGCAAGAACTACTCCTGATACAAAAAAAAATATTCATTAATCCACTAATCTTTCATAACTAAATATATACTCTTTATAAGTACCACCTACTTTAGCGTAATTTTTAATAGTACTATGTGATATATTTAATGCTCTTTGAGCATCCATTACACCATCATATTTCCCAATAAAATTTTTATTTATATCATATACAAAGATTGCTTTTTTAATATGACTACTCTTATTAATTTCTTCTACTAATTTTTCACATTCTTTTGAGTGTCAATGAGAAATTAAAGGTGTATCTGAAATATTATAAGGCATATTAACTAGGTACCATTCTCCTCTAAATATTGTGTGTTCTTTTATTACATTAACCAATGTTGAAGAATTAGATTGAATTAATTTAGCTAAAGTTCTAACTGAAGGGAAAATAACTAATAACTCTTTAAATGAATTGTATACATAAACAGAGTAAGCTGATTTAGCTTCTATAATTCTTAGCTTACTTTCCATAGAATGACTTTTGTTATAAAAAGGGTTATTTTCACCTGTTACAGCCCTTGCTATTAACCCTTTAGTTTCATCACTATGTGTTCTATTCTTAGCTAATTCAGAGAGTAACTTTTTGGTTTCTTCAGTATGTATATAACCTAAAGAAGAAAAACCTTGCTTTAAAACATTGTAATAAGGTATAATATTTGCGATATAAAAAGTTTCTCTAGAAGTTAAAAATTCGGCTTCAACATACTCTAATATTAAGAGAGAAAAATTGGAATAATCGTACTTAAGTAAAGATCTGGTAATAGGCATATTAGCATTTTGTTTACTTTTTAAAAAAGCCTTATTAAGATAATTTCTCATTCTGGAAGCTAAATTAATAGAACTACCAACGTACGAATGCCCATTTACCTTGTTTATTAAACAGTAAACACCGGATTTATCTCTTTGTTCTTTTAGTATATTAAGTCTATCTTCATGTAAGTTATTATAAACTTTTACAGCCTTTATATTTAGAAGATTATCTTGGTTCCCTATCTTCTTATCCTGGTTATTACTGAAAGAAGAGTAAGATCGAGTTATGACTGTGTACCCTAACGAAGGTTGTGCGGTAACAGAGATTTGGGAATGAAAGATTAATGAACATTTTTTCATTTGGACTATATTTTCCCGGAATGAACTCCGAGTGCTACGTGTAGTCTCTGAGGAACCCAACAGATTATAGTGGCGAAACCGCCCCGAGTTAATAGGTTCTATATTAACATGGTTGTAAAATATCCGTTGGTTTCCTGCTGATTGTTCAAAATTATGCTTTATAACTGAGATTAAATAAAACTCTAGTATCATAATTGTCAGAAGTTCCCAGCATATAGTAGTCAACTCTAAAAATAGAGGGAGAGCTATCAGGTTGATATATAACCCTCCAATAGTAAACATGAACACAAAACCTAATGCAAATAGTAATGATGGTATTAAATGTAAAGAACCACCATAACAAGTTGCTAATCAAGAGAATATTTTAATTCCAGTAGGAACTGCAATAATTAGTGTTGCGGCAGTGAAATATGCTCTTGTATCAACGTCAAGACCAACAGTATACATGTGCAAACTTATATTAAGTGGGCTTGGCCCACAGATGTTTTCTAGTGCTCTGTGCACTTCCTTATCTAAGGTACCCTTCACATCCATCAGCCTTATTAGGCTAATTCTAAGTTCCGACTGTACATTCGCGAGCATTTCAGCTCTACGTAGGTGAACCAGTCTGTAGCGATGTTCCTTAGCCACCGACGGTCTTCAACAGGGGGTCGTTAACCGTTTTCACCATGTCCGGCCGTTATATATATTCTAACAATATTTTTAAGAATATATCACGTGTTTCGCTTTGACGTTACCACGGTTAATAACGACTAGGTGGGATTGTCACCCACAGCACCTATTCAGAGAACAATGCTCAGTAAAATTATAACCTTGTATTTTTTTAATCATTATCCTTATTAATCATCTTACTTAATCCTCTTATTTTTTCAATACCCTCTGGG
>JANUWI010000023.1:0-151509 GCA_025504975.1 Plenodomus lindquistii | reverse complement strand
ACCCTGACCCTAACCCTAATCGGTTAACCAGAACTATGAATACCAACACGCTCCCCTCGGGCCAACATCTCTACAGATAAGCCCAGCGAACGATATCCTTTGCTTGCCGCCGGTCCCACTGTAAAACCGGTATTCTGAGACAAGCCCAGCGCTTATCTCGGAGGCAAGGCAGACTCATCGGGGGAATCCCCCCGAGGCGATGTATATAAACTGCTCTCCTGTCGCTCCTGACGAGTTTCTTTCTGTAGATCCAACAAGAAACGAAAAGTATCTCCTCACAAGAGATATTTAGAGTCTTCATTTTACAGAAAGAATAAAATCCAATCGAGTTCCTCTTCAGTGGCTCTGTCACTCTTTAACCCTAACCCTCCTCAACAACAACTCTTTTGGTCACCATGTCCGCTTCACCACACACTCCTCAACGAGGACAGCAGAACCGCGCCAGGGCGGGCCCCTCACCCCGCCAAGACGATATGGAGGTTGACTCGTCAACCATTCCCGTTGAAACCCAATCCAGCGTCAATTCGGAATTGCATAATCGACGAATGGCCCTCGGGCTTGAAGTCGTTTCTGCTTTTCTGAAGAAAATCGTCAACTCGCGCAGCGTTGCACAACTGGTGTCTAGCGTTCCAGCCGTAGCACAGGACAGAACTCGAGTCAATCTTGACAACATTGTGCAAGCACACGTCAAGAAAGCGCTTGCAGTCTCCCTCCTCGCGGAATGGAGAGATTGCATCGCTAAAGAAAACTTCGACTCTATCCTGGAGCTTAAATCCCTTCGTGCTCCGTCCATTCAGGTCAGCAAGCTTGCTGAACACGGCGGTAGCATCCCGCGAAATTTCGATGAATCTCTCAAGGAAGCCAAAAAGCTGTCACTCACCCGCATGATCGAAATCAAGGACCTTGAGGTGCAATCCCTGACCGGTCTATGCAACCAGACACAGCAGGCGAATTTACTACACAGAAGCTGGTTACCCATCGCCCAGATGGAAGGGGTGAGCTTTGAGGCCTCGGCTATTCTGCTCGACCCCGCCTGCTCCCTGTCCCTGGTACAATCAGCCATATCAATTGGAGAGAATACTGCGCAGAAACAGATGAGCCTTAGGGCAAAGAAATCTAGCACAGTTAAAAGAGCACGTAGAGACGGGACAGCCGTCATGCCAACGGACTCCAAAAGTCTCGAAGTGTTCGTCAAAGAAATCGCGAAACGGCAAAGGCAGTCTGCCCAAGACAAGGCCAAAGCCAACAAGAAAAAATCGGGAAAAGGTCGGAGAGGGGCTGGTCCCTCCAAGACCAAAAACCAGAAGAATCCCAACAAAATTGGGAAGAAGAACCGCCAACAAAAAAACGGAAAACGCGGTTCTTCCTCCAGAAGGCAGCCCAAGAAGCCTTAGATGCACCGGCTCCCTTTGCATCAGGCAAGCTGCCTTTGGAGTTCTACCAACTCTCAAGTAACACTGCACAACACATGTACATCTGGCGTACATGGCCGTCTCATTGGTTTGAGACTCTCATGTCATGGAAACCAGGTGTACACAAACTCGATGGTGTCAGACTTCCCCCGGACATCGAGTACACCCTTAGTGTAAACTTGAAACACCTCTTCCCTATTCGATATTCGGAAAAGGTTGCTGAAGATTGGTTCGAGGAACTTTGCCGCAAGGCCAGACTCCTCACCTATTTTTGGAAAAAAGGTAACGATCAAGATGACGTTACCCCCGACTGGGCGAAATCAATCCCGTATCTCGCTTCCGGTTGGGACCCTGGCATTGACGACGACTGGTTTGCAGATGGTATTCTTGACGGGAGGAAGACTCTGCGTCATGCGCTCCATGAGCGATCTATACCCCGACGAGATGTAAAGGACGATGCTCTCTTTCATGTGACCGTCCATCCAAAAAACCTGCAAAGATGGCTGTCGGAAGCTCAGCTTCTGGCTTTCATCACCGACAAAAACCTGGGGATTGTCGTCGTCACTCGTGAATGGTACGAGGAACAAATCCAAGCCTTTTTGGATCTACCATCACCTTCAACAGCGCATCTCCCTCCCAGGGAGCGCCGTCCGCTGTTTGAGGTTCAGCATCAAGGAAAGGAAGCTTTTACCGATTTCTTCACGGGTTGCGTCAATGACCTGAACGGTAGAATGCTCAAGATGCCCAACGGCGAAGTTTTTCCGTTCCTTTCTTCAAAAAAGGTACAAAAATTCTGGCGTTCAGCGTATTCCAATACGACAATCCCTGTCTTCCATGGTATCCCAAAGATTCACAAAAATCCATGGAAGATTCGGCCAATAGTCCCTATGCATTCTTATGTGTTAGGACCGCTGGCCAGGATTTTGCACGCCCTTCTCTTACCGGTTCAACGATCTTTCCCATGGATATGTGAAAGCAGTCGGAATCTGTGTTCAGAAGTCGCAGATTTTAATAGGAGATTGGAAACTTCTCCACGTCTCCATTCTGGAGATGTGACGGGCATGTACACGAATATTCAATGGAGGTATTTTCGTGATGCCCTGCAGCTTATCTTATCTTCCGGCGACTGGTATGATGAGCAGACCAGGAACTGGATTTTAGACGCTGCCGAACGAATCTGGTTTAGCGCCTTGTTTCAGCTCGGACCATACTTGGTTAGTCAGACAGACGGAGTGCCAATGGGGCTACATTGCGCTCCAGTCTTTGCAAACCTTTTCATGGCCTTCTACGAACAAGGATTCATCAACGCGTCACCATCTCTGTTTTACAGACGATACATTGATGATATCTTCGCCCTTGACCCTTCGGACGAAGCGCTAGATCGATTACGCGTCCCCGGACTTTCGATCCAATGGACGCATTCCGCCCACGAACTCCCGTTCCTCGACGTACGCTTCCACACGCACCCCGAGTCGGCGGAGGTGTGCTTCGCGCCTTATCACAAGGCGCTTAGCCACCACCAATATATCCCATGGGCAAGCGCCCATCCCCTGTCGGTCAAGAAGGGGATGATCAAAGGCGAGCTCAGCCGGGTCCGCGCAATATGCTATAAGGAGTCATACTTTTTGACATGGAAGGCGACATTTTTGTCGTGGCTCCGAGCGCGCGGCTGGCCAAATCGGGTGTTACACTCCTGGGCACGGCAAGTCCAATGGCGATCTTACTTTCCCGGCTCCGGGCTGGAGAAAAGGGAAAGGACGAAAGCAATCATTGCCGTGTCCGAATATAACCCCGTATGGGATCAGGTTTCTTCGACCGCTATCTGGGAGAACATGAGGAAAGCATGGTTCCGTCATGGGCTTACGGACCTGCCATACCCACCGAATGTTCTTGTTGCCAAGAAACGTACAAAGTCCATGTGGGACTCTGTGCGAGCGGTAAATCGAAATATCCTTACCAAGGAAATCGAAGAAATCGACATCGAGGATTTGTCGGTATCTGTGTCTTCCTTAAGCACAGAAATGCCCTACCAGCCCCCTCAAGCTCTGACCTGAGCGCCATCTATTATCAAACCAGAGCGCTGCTTCCTGCGTAATGCTTGAAGCCGTTGACACCCTTCCAGGAACCTCACACCACCTGAAGCCCGCCTGAAACCTCTTCGCCTGTCAGCCGTGAATATTGAAGGGGCAACCCGGATACTGAAGCGCATTGCGAAGGGATGGATAGGGGTGAATAGTGGTATTTGGAACCTTTCCTGACCCTTGCTGTGTATCGCGACGCACCATGCCTAGCTTTCACACTTCAAGGAGCATCAACATGGTTGTTTTGAGAGGAACCTGGAAAATGGTTTGCCCCTTCTTAGTACCACACGAAACGTGCTAGTAGCCTCGGCGAAGACACAAAGTACTGTGCGAAGAGTCGGGAGATCATTTGCCCAATTCTCTTACAGCCATTTTGACGTTGGGGGAAGAAGGACAATTGGGGAAAGAACGAGAGGAGATTGGTAAGTCATTTCGGTGTTATTTCGATTAAGGTCGACCATTGCGGTTTCTGGAAACAGACGGAATAGGAGAAGGGCAAGCGCCAAGGCGCTAACCCTGACCCTAACCCTAATCGGTTAACCAGAACTATGAATACCAACACGCTCCCCTCGGGCCAACATCTCTACAGATAAGCCCAGCGAACGATATCCTTTGCTTGCCGCCGGTCCCACTGTAAAACCGGTATTCTGAGACAAGCCCAGCGCTTATCTCGGAGGCAAGGCAGACTCATCGGGGGAATCCCCCCGAGGCGATGTATATATAAACTGCTCTCCTGTCGCTCCTGACGAGTTTCTTTCTGTAGATCCAACAAGAAACGAAAAGTATCTCCTCACAAGAGATATTTAGAGTCTTCATTTTACAGAAAGAATAAAATCCAATCGAGTTCTTCTTCAGTGGCTTTGTCACTCTTTAACCCTAACCCTAACCCTAACCCTAACCCTAACCCTAACCCTAACCCTAACCCTAACCCTAACCCTAACCCTAACCCTAACCCTAACCCTAACCCTAAACCTTAACCCTAACCCTAACCCTAACCCTGACCCTAACCCTAATCGGTTAACCAGAACTATGAATACCAACACGCTCCCCTCGGGCCAACATCTCTACAGATAAGCCCAGCGAACGATATCCTTTGCTTGCCGCCGGTCCCACTGTAAAACCGGTATTCTGAGACAAGCCCAGCGCTTATCTCGGAGGCAAGGCAGACTCATCGGGGGAATCCCCCCGAGGCGATGTATATAAACTGCTCTCCTGTCGCTCCTGACGAGTTTCTTTCTGTAGATCCAACAAGAAACGAAAAGTATCTCCTCACAAGAGATATTTAGAGTCTTCATTTTACAGAAAGAATAAAAATCCAATCGAGTTCTTCTTCAGTGGCTTTGTCACTCTTTAACCCTAACCCTCCTCAACAACAACTCTTTTTGGTCACCATGTCCGCTTCACCACACACCCCTCAACGAGGACAGCAGAACCGCGCCAGGGCGGGCCCCTCACCCCGCCAAGACGATATGGAGGTTGACTCGTCAACCATTCCCGTTGAAACCCAATCCAGCGTTAATTCGGAATTGCATAACCGACGAATGGCCCTCGGGCTTGAAGTCGTTTCTGCCTTTCTGAAGAAAATCGTCAACTCGCGCAGCGTTGCACAACTGGTGTCTAGCGTTCCAGCCGTAGCACAGGACAGAACTCGAGTCAATCTTGACAACATTGTGCAAGCACACGTCAAGAAAGCGCTCGCAGTCTCCCTCCTCGCGGAATGGAGAGATTGCATCGCCAAAGAAAACTTCGACTCTATCCTGGAGCTTAAATCCCTCCGTGCTCCGTCCATTCAGGTCAGCAAGCTTGCTGAACACGGCGGTAGCATCCCGCGAAATTTCGATGAATCTCTCAAGGAAGCCAAAAAGCTGTCACTCACCCGCATGATCGAAATCAAGGACCTTGAGGTGCAATCCCTGACCGGTCTATGCAACCAGACACAGCAGGCGAATTTGCTACACAGAAGCTGGTTACCCATCGCTCAGATGGAAGGGGTGAGCTTTGAGGCTTCGGCTATTCTGCTCGACCCCGCCTGCTCTCTGTCCCTGGTACAATCAGCCATATCAATCGGAGAGAATACTGCGCAGAAACAGATGAGCCTTAGGGCAAAGAAATCTAGCACAGTGAAAAGAGCACGTAGAGACGGGACAGCCGTTATGCCAACGGACTCCAAAAGTCTCGAAATGTTTGTCAAAGAAATCGCGAAACGGCAAAGGCAGTCTGCCCAAGACAAAGCCAAAGCCAACAAGAAAAAATCGGGAAAAGGTCGGAGAGGGGCTGGTCCCTCCAAGACCAAAAACCAGAAGAATCCCAACAAAATTGGGAAGAAGGACCGCCAACGAAAAAGCGGAAAACGCGGTTCTTCCTCCAGAAGGCAGCCCAAGAAGCCTTAGATGCACCGGCTCCCTTTGCATCAGGCAAGCTGCCTTTGGAGTTCTACCAACTCTCAAGTAACACTGCACAATATATGTACATCTGGCGCACATGGCCGTCTCATTGGTTTGAGACTCTCATGTCATGGAAACCAGGTGTACACAAACTCGATGGTGTCAGACTTCCCCCGGACATCGAGTACACCCTTAGTGTAAACTTGAAACACCTCTTCCCTATTCGATATTCGGAAAAGGTTGCTGAAGATTGGTTCGAGGAACTTTGCCGCAAGGCCAGACTCCTCACCTATTTTTGGAAAAAAGGTAACGATCAAGATGACGTTACCCCCGACTGGGCGAAATCAATCCCGTATCTCGCTTCCGGTTGGGACCCTGGCATTGACGACGACTGGTTTGCAGATGGTATTCTTGACGGGAGGAAGACTCTGCGTCATGCGCTCCATGAGCGATCTATACCCCGACGAGATGTAAAGGACGATGCTCTCTTTCATGTGACCGTCCATCCAAAAAACCTGCAAAGATGGCTGTCGGAAGCTCAGCTTCTGGCTTTCATCACCGACAAAAACCTGGGGATTGTCGTCGTCACTCGTGAATGGTACGAGGAACAAATCCAAGCCTTTTTGGATCTACCATCACCTTCAACAGCGCACCTCCCTCCCAGGGAGCGCCGTCCGCTGTTTGAGGTTCAGCATCAAGGAAAGGAAGCTTTTACCGATTTCTTCACGGGCTGCGTCAATGACCTGAACGGTAGAATGCTCAAGATGCCCAACGGCGAAGTTTTTCCGTTCCTTTCTTCAAAAAAGGTACAAAAATTCTGGCGTTCAGCGTATTCCAATACGACAATCCCTGTCTTCCATGGTATCCCAAAGATTCACAAAAATCCATGGAAGATTCGGCCAATAGTCCCTATGCATTCCTATGTGTTAGGACCGCTGGCCAGGATTCTGCACGCCCTTCTCTTACCGGTTCAACGATCTTTCCCATGGATATGTGAAAGCAGTCGGAATCTGTGTTCAGAAGTCGCAGATTTTAATAAGAGATTGGAAACTTCTCCACGTCTCCATTCTGGAGATGTGACGGGCATGTACACGAATATTCAATGGAGGTATTTTCGTGATGCCCTGCAGCTTATCTTATCTTCCGGCGACTGGTATGATGAGCAGACCAGGAACTGGATTTTAGACGCTGCCGAACGAATCTGGTTTAGCGCCTTGTTTCAGCTCGGACCATACTTGGTTAGTCAGACAGACGGAGTGCCAATGGGGCTACATTGCGCTCCAGTCTTTGCAAACCTTTTCATGGCCTTCTACGAACAAGGATTCATCAATGCGTCACCCTCTCTGTTTTACAGACGATACATTGATGATATCTTCGCCCTTGACCCTTCGGACGAAGCGCTAGATCGATTACGCGTCCCCGGACTTTCGATCCAATGGACGCATTCCGCCCACGAACTCCCGTTCCTCGACGTACGCTTCCACACGCACCCCGAGTCGGCGGAGGTGTGCTTCGCACCTTATCACAAGGCGCTTAGCCACCATCAATATATCCCATGGGCAAGCGCCCATCCCCTGTCGGTCAAGAAGGGGATGATCAAAGGCGAGCTCAGCCGGGTCCGCGCAATATGCTATAAGGAGTCATACTTTTTGACATGGAAGGCGACATTTTTGTCGTGGCTCCGAGCGCGCGGCTGGCCAAATCGGGTGTTACACTCCTGGGCACGGCAAGTCCAATGGCGATCTTACTTTCCCGGCTCCGGGCTGGAGAAAAGGGAAAGGACGAAAGCAATCATTGCCGTGTCCGAATATAACCCCGTATGGGATCAGGTTTCTTCGACCGCTATCTGGGAGAACATGAGGAAAGCATGGTTCCGTCATGGGCTTACGGACCTGCCATACCCACCAAATGTTCTTGTTGCCAAGAAACGCACAAAGTCCATGTGGGACTCTGTGCGAGCGGTAAATCGAAATATCCTTTTTAAGGAAATCGAAGAAATCGACATCGAGGATTTGTCGGTATCTGTGTCATCCTTAAGCACAGAAATGCCCTATCAGTCCCCTCGAGCTCTGACCTGAGCCTTGAGTTTCAAAGAAAGGCTGCTTCCTGCGTAATGCTTGAAGCCGTTGACACCCTTCTAGGAACCTCATACCACCTGAAGCCCGCCTGAAGTCTCCTCGCCTGTCAGCCGTGAATACTGAAGGGGTAACCCGGATGCTGAAGCGCATGGCGAAGGAACGGATAGGGGTGAATAGTGGTGTCTGGAACCTTTCCTGACCCTTGCTGTGTATCGCGACGCACTATGCCTAGCTTTCACACCTCAAGGAGCATCAACATGGCTGTCTTGAGAGGAACCTGGAAACTGGTTTGCCCCTTCTTAGTACCACACGAAACGTGCTAGTAGCTTCGGCGAAGACACAAAGTACTGTGCGAAGAGTCGGGAGATCATTTGCCCAATTCTCTTACAGCCATTTTGACGTTGGGGGAAGAAAGACAATTGGGGAAAGAACGAGAGGAGATTGGTAAGTCATTTCGGTGTTATTTCGATTAAGGTCGACCATTGCGGTTTCTGGAAACAGACGGAATAGGAGAAGGGCAAGCGCCAAGGCGCTAACCCTGACCCTAACCCTAATCGGTTAACCAGAACTATGAATACCAACACGCTCCCCTCGGGCCAACATCTCTACAGATAAGCCCAGCGAACGATATCCTTTGCTTGCCGCCGGTCCCACTGTAAAACCGGTATTCTGAGACAAGCCCAGCGCTTATCTCGGAGGCAAGGCAGACTCATCGGGGGAATCCCCCGAGGCGATGTATATAAACTGCTCTCCTGTCGCTCCTGACGAGTTTCTTTCTGTAGATCCAACAAGAAACGAAAAGTATCTCCTCACAAGAGATATTTAGAGTCTTCATTTTACAGAAAGAATAAAATCCAATCGAGTTCTTCTTCAGTGGCTTTGTCACTCTTTAACCCTAACCCTAACCCTACCCTAACCCTAACCCTAACCCTAACCCTAACCCTAACCCTAACCCTAACCCTAACCCTAACCCTAACCCTAACCCTAACCCTAATATTTAAATAAAAATAAAATATTAAAAAGAAGTATTAATTTCTAAACTATTAATTATATTAAATTCTATATAGTAATTTAAGTTTATATAGTATACTTTTAGAATATATTATTTTTCTAATTTTTTAACTTAAAATAAAATTAATATTCTAGTAATAATATATAAAATATTACTTTATTCTACTAATACTTTTTTATATAGTTTTTAATAGTCTATTATATCTACTAATTAGAAAGAAATATAAGTATTACTATAATTATTAAAATTCTAGAATTACTTACTTTAGTATTATTATTTTAAAGTAATTATATAAATAGTTTAAAACGTAAAAGTTAGTAATAAAGCTAGACTTTATATATTAGCTCTAAATAGTAGTAAATAGTATAAATAAATAGTTATAGATTATAATAATAAAAGAATAAATTTTAGTAAATTTTATTTAATTTCTTTTATTATACTATAAACTATATTTTATAGAGTATTAATAAAAACTTTCTATTATAAATATAATATTATAGTTAGACTAGTTTATATCTAAAAGTTATAGTAAATAACTAGTACTAGTAAAAGTCTAATTTTATAAATATTAGTTAGAAAAAAAATATAGATAAAAAAAATTTAATACTAAATATTTACTACTTTTTAATAAAGATATTATTAAAATATAATTTAATTATAATAATAAGCTAGTATTATTATTAGAGAAGTTTTTATTATTATTAATAAAAGTAAAAGTAAAATTATTACTAGTCTAGTTTATATAAGTTAAAGCTAGTACTAGTAGTATTTAATCTTTTTAAAGTTTACTAAAAAGAATTTTCTAAAGTAATACTTTTTAATTATTACTAGCTACTATATATAAAATAAAAATTATTTAAAACTTATATATTAAAAAAAATAAGCCTATTAAAACTATAGCTTTAGAAAATTTATACTAGTACTAGTATATTTTTAGTTTTATAAATAAAACTTTTTATACTACTATTTACTAACTATAACTAGCTAACCTTTATATAATAGAAAATATAGTTTTTAGATATATAAAACTAAAAAGCTGTCTAGAAATATAGCTAGAAATAAATAGAGCTAGTAATTAAGTTTTTTTACTTTTTTAATAGATAATATCTAAACTACTAACTTTTAACTATAAATAGCTATTATTTATATAATAAAATTTTTTTCTTAAGTAGAAATAAATAATAAAACTATAACTAAATATAGTATTTTAGTAAATTAATATTAGTACTATAAATTTTTAACTTTTCTAAAGTTTTTTTATATATAAATTTAGAAAATACTACTCTATACCTTTAACTAGCTACTATTAATATAGTAGAAATTAGCTTTAATAAGTAAATAATAAAAATAAATATAAATTTAAATTAAGCTATTTGTCATGGTTCGAACCCACGCCCTCTGCAGAGTCGGAGGTTCGGCGCCTACCCCGCCTCACCCGCGCTAGCCCCCATCTAGCCAGCGCACCTTAGTCAGCAGGAACACCATATTCCTGCTCTCGCGTGTGGGAGACTAGCTCCCCACGCAATATCTCACCTCTGGGGTAAAATACGACTGTCAACCCACATCACCGTGTTCGAGCCCTCACACTATATTGCGTCAAACCCGATACCCAGGACTAGCTGCAGGAAGTAGAGGAGCCTGCACCGAAAGCGCGACAAGCGTAAGATCGACCCGGGGTGCGCGACCGTGGTACCGCCGCAACAGCCGTGGTGCCGCGCCACGACCCGCAGGGTGTGCGATCCTTCGGTTGATTCCACCTATCACGCCTTCTCCTACCGCACACACGGCGAGGCTCTGTTACTACGACTGCGGAGTGGAACTCGTCTGCGTGTGGCCTGGGGTGTGACATACGGTGATCAAGTTGGTTGCGCTGGATGCCTGCGCTGGTGATCAAACTTTCTGATCATTCAAAAAACGACAAACAGCTTTGCAGAAGAAGGTCCGGCTCACCGCTACACGACGAGCAAGGCTACAAGCACAGAGTGTCCCAACTGTGCCCTAGCCGCCTGACGCATTAGTCTACCATGGTTCAAGAAACCACTAAGAAAACACACATACCCCTGCGCCCGCAGTCTCCCGTTGTAGGCGTACCGTCCCCACGCCACTCACGCAGACGCGCTGGCCTGCTCGAAGGTCCCTCAATGTCCACAGGCACCTTCTTCCGGGGTCTAGGCGACGTCGCCGAACCCCAAACCCAATCCACATTCCAAGCTGGTAGCCAACCCGTGCCCGTCGTTCGCCGATCCGAGCCCGGCAGGCGTAGCACTTTCGGTTACCCAACACTTCCGAATACAGAAGAGATTCGCAGCTCCGACGAAGAGCTCGAGCCCACGATCCCAGAGCACGCGACCCATGACTCAGACAGCATCCACGACTACAATATCGGCGACATGCGAATAGAGTGTCTGAAAGAGTCCGAACCCTTACACGTACGTCTCACGTATGAGAACCTTGACTTCATTGAGGTGTTCGAACAAAATGGAGAACGCGTACTCCGGTTAGGCCAAGAATCCCCTTCGGAGGACAACCCCACAACCGTGACGCACACGATTACGACGGACGACAAAATGTTGAAAGTTGTTGAAGATTACCCACATTGGATCCGCCGGGACATGATCCAAATGATGGCCTCCCTGCGCGAATGCGTCCTTGCCGTGGACGTCGCCCGCGCGTCCGCAGGCAGCACCGTCGACCACCTCGAATATGCCAACCTCAAAGCCCGTTATGAGCGCTTGAGCGAGAAGTCTAGGAAGCGACTGCCTACCAACGAAGAGCCAGCTTTCATGGAACTACAATCCAAACTCTATGATGCTGAAGACGTCATCGACCGACTGAAGGATCAAGTGGCCGTGTTGAAATCTGGCCCTAAATGCCAGGACCCTAAGCACAAGGACCTTGAGGGAGACTTAGCTTGGGAAAAGGAAGAAGCCGACCGCTACTACCAGAGTAGCCTAGCTGAGCAAGAGAAGTCAAAGCAGTTCGCTGCCGCCTCTGAAGACTTAGCCACAAAGCTTGACCAAGCGAACATCAACTTGGAAAAGGAGCGCAAGGAAGTCAACTCTTTAGTCGCTGTAATTAACCGCACTCAGCCCGGTTTCAGGCCATACACCTCCATCCTTCAGCACCAACCAAGGCCGGGTCATCCTAACAACCCTTACGCTGGCGGACCTAACAACCCATATGGCAATCATCCTCCCGGCCCGCCTAGACGAGTCCGACGCGACGGGCTCGACGATAATCCCTACGGCCCCCCTTCGCCTGACGTGCGACAGACCACGGAGGGCCGGCCGCCGAGCCATAACTACAACCCCGAGGACGTAAGGTACACCACGCCTGCGGGAAACACAACGGTGATCACCGCTACTGGGGTGCACTTCAAGCTGCCCGATGTAGACATCTGGACTGGGGAGGACCCTAAGAAGTCCTATGACAAGTGGAGAAAGTTGATCGTCACGAAATGCGAAACCTTGCCCGACGACAAACAACTCCCGTACCTAGAGTCACGTATCAACGGTCAGGCTTGGGAGCTCATCGACGACATGGCTTTCCGCAACATTTACGATCTTCTCGACACACTCGACCAATACTTCAGTCGTTCATCGTACGAACGCGTCGCAGATGCCCAAGCCAAGCTACAAGATGGAAGCCTGAGAATGGGAAACCAATCCTTCGCAGAATGGCGCGGAATGTTCGTCCCCATCATTCGTCGCTGCAAGCTGCCTGAAGCTGCAATGGTTGGTTACGCGCGACAGAACATGAGGCCGGGCCTAGCGAAGGATGCGTCCATCGGCTTTGATGACAACATGCCCAACGCATTGACTCTGTTCATGGACGCCGCTCGCAAGGCCGACCTTATGCAGAGACAGATCAACATGGGCCGGCCTAAGGAAAAGGCAGCTCCTCGAGGACGACACGCGTCGCCCGAGCGACGCACCTCCTCTTTCCGCCGAACACAGCAACAACCTCAAGCGACCAACCAAGTGCAGCGCACTCAGGAGCAACGTGAAGCAATGAACAAGAAGCGCGTCTGCTGGCGTTGCGCCGAACCCGGTCATCAAGCCCGGGACAACACCGGCTGCCGCATACTATCGTGGGACAAGTGCAAGAGCAAGCTCTCGCTGGCCGCTGCAGCCCTTCGTCTTGCCGCCATCACCACTGAGGACAACGGCGAAGACGATGAAGACAATCAGTCGTTCAGCGAAGACGGCAGCGAGACGGAAGACGACATCGACCTCGATCTGCTGGACCCCTCGGACGACTCACATTTTCACTAGCTCCTGTCCAAAATCGCGACCAGGAGCACGAATGGCGTACATCATTGAAAGCAACTCGCCGAGTCGTCGCTCATCATAAACGACTCCACGCTGCCGCAATGACGATCGCCCCAGGACCGCCTGCTCTAGAGGCTCACTATCTGTCCGCAGCGGCCCTTCAAGACTATGACAAAGGAAAACTAGACCCAACACGACAATTACGATTCGACTCTCATGTCAAGACCGACGCTGGGTGGAAGAAAGCCCCCACCTTGGCGGACACCGGTGCCAGCACTTGCTTCAGTGACACAGACTGGGCTCACAAAAGCCGCTTCCCGATTATGAAGCTGTCCACGCCCTTCACCCTACGTCTAGCCGATGGCGAAGTAGCCGACACAATCACTGAAGCTGCAAATGTGCGAATCAAACATGGTGACCACATCAGCGACGTGCTCTGTTACCTGACACCACTGGGAGGTTATTCTATCATCCTAGGCATGACATGGTTCGACGAACATCAGCCTACTCTAGGGTTTGGAAAGAGACGCTCCCTTCATTTCGGCTCCAACCACTGCATAGCCAGGTGTCTCCAACGAAGCACGCCAGACACCGTCTACGATGATCACAGTCCGCCAGACAGCGAGACAAGACTGCTCACGGCAGTTGGGCAAGTGTCTATGATCAGTGCACATGTGGCCTACCTGTCGTGCGTCAAGCAACCAAGCGACGCGGTGTGGATCGAGCCTCACGAGTGGGACAAGCTGAAACGACCACCCGACCCATCCAAACGACCGTTCGAAGTGTTCCGCCAACAGGCCCACTGCGCGGCCGTCACCCAAGACGACTTCGAGCAATACATGTCAAAGCTGGAGCGTCCGCCGTTGACAGAAGAAGAAATCCGCGAGATGGTGCCGGACTGGGTATACAAAGCCGTGCCCGGCATTTTCAACCCCAAGCTGGCCGGTGAGCTCCCGCCACACCGACCGGGAGTCGACCACGCCATCGAGACAACACCGGGTGAAGTCTCCAAGCCACACATATACGGCCTCACCCGCACTGAGACAGAAGCGGTGAAGGCCTACATTGACGACATGATTGGCAGAGGCTTCATTCGACCCAGTACGTCGCCATACGCAGCTCCTGTCCTCGTAGTCAAGAAGCCAGGTGGCGGACTGCGAATCTGTGTGGACTACAGGGCCTTGAACAACATCACCAAGAAGAACAGGAACGCTCCCCCAGCCATCAAGGAGACCCTTGGTCGTATGGCGAAGGTACGGTGGATGAGTATTGTCGACGTTGTGGCTGCATTCAACACCGTCCGCATCAAACCTGGGCACGAAGAGAAAAGCGCTTTCCTCACGAGATACGGTCTGTACGAGTACCTAGTGATGCCATTCGGCATGTGCAATGCCCCGGGCACCTTCCAAACGTTTATCAACGAAACGCTTCGGGAGTACTTGGACGACTTCTGCACCGCATATCTAGATGATGTTCTCATCTACACCTGCAAGGACGATGAAAATGCACATCAAGAACACGTTCTCAAGGTCCTCCGCAAGCTACGAGGGGCAGGCATGTTTCTAGACCCTACCAAGTGCCAATTTAAGACCAAACGCGTCAGGTATCTTGGCCTCATCCTCACGACTGACGGCATTGAAATGGATCCGAGGAAAGTTCAGACAGTCCTGGACTGGCAAACCCCGCGCAACGTGAAAGATGTACAAGCCTTCCTCGGCTTCGCCAACTTTTACAGGAGATTCATTAAGGGCTTCTCACACATTGCCAAAGCCCTCACCGCCCTCACCAGGAAGGACGGAGATGGCAATGACCAACGTCATCAATTCCCTTTGGAATCTGGGGGGGCAGCAGTCAAAGCTTTCGAGCGACTCAAAGACGCGTTCCGCACTGCAGGAGTCCTCACACACTTTGACCCAGACCTCGAAACCTGGTTGGAAACCGACTCGTCCGACTTCGTCACTGCGGCTGTCATGTCGCAGAAAGATGCCAACGGCGTACTTCGTCCCGTGGCCTTCCTGTCACACAAAATGACACCGGCAGAATGCAACTATGAGATTTATGACAAGGAACTGCTGGCCATCGTGAAAGCCTTCGAGGAATGGAGGTTTGAACTCTCAGGAACCAATGATCCCATCAAAGTCCTCTCTGATCACCAGGCCCTTCAGTGGTTCATGCAGACCAAGAGGCTAAATCGGAGGCAAGCACGATGGGCAGAATTCCTCTCAGAGTTTAACTTCCAGATCACCTACCGACCAGGCAAACAAGGTACCAAACCTGATGCCCTCACTCGCCGCCCGGGAGATCTACCCGAAACGGTTAACGACGAACGTCGCCAACACCAAGTACAAACAGTGCTAAAGCCAAGCAATGTGGATCCAGAGCTACGAATCGCATCACTAAGCTTCGCCCTGCCTGACAGCACCCGCCACGCCATCCACTTGGCGAATGAGAGGGACAAGTCCTATCGACATGACGCCGTACACTTGGCCCAGATAATGTATCAAATGTCAGAAGAACCTCTGCAAACAACGGACATAGACGCCACGCGCAACACCCAAGTCAACCTTATCGCAGCTATCAAAGCAGGATACAAGGACGACCTAGTCCTGCAAGACATTATCAAAGCCAAGCAGGACGGCGACCGACGAATCCCCCACAGGCTAATCGCTGGGCCGGAACGTCTGCGAATTGAGCTTGGCAACTGCACTATCCACGACGACTTGTTATATGTGAATAACAAGCTCTACGTGCCCGCCGGACAATTGCGAACACAAGTCCTCGAACTCGCGCACCGGTCCACGTGTGGAGGCCACAGCGGCAAACATGAGTTGTACTCAAAGGTATCACGCTGGTACTACTGGCCACGTATGACCTCCGACGTAGCCCAATACGTGCGCAACTGTCTCCTTTGCAAGAGAAGCAAGCCATATCGTGAAGGCAAGCACGGCCTCCTACACTCCCTCCCAATCCCACAGCGGTACTGGTCTTGCATATCAATGGACTTCATTACCCACCTACCACCATCCACGTACAACGGCCAAACGTTCACCAACATCCTCGTCATAGTGGACCGCCTATCCAAGAAGAAAAAGTTTATTCCCATGGCCAACCTCACCGTGGATGCCTTGGTTCAGGCGTTCGTAGAGTACGTGTGGCGAGAAGAGGGATATCCTGAAGAAATTGTGTCCGACCGCGGATCTCAGTTCGTGTCGCATTTCTGGCGGCGGTTATGCCAACGATTGGGCACCCACCCGAAGTTTTCAACAGCCCATCATCCTGAAACGGACGGACAAACTGAAATCGTGAACGCCTACCTCAAAGCGTTCCTCAGAGCATACGTCAACTATGACCAGGACAACTGGGCTCAGTTCTTACCTATGGCCGAATTTGAAGCAAACTCAAGCACTAGCTCTAGCACCGGTATCTCACCGTTTGAAGCCACCAAGGGCTACCTCCCCCGCAACGGTCTGCAGCCCCCGCTGCCAGTGTCCACGGCGAACGCCCCGACCCGTCGCGATCAACTCAACGCCGACGCTTTCGCCGAAAGACTGACTGCACTCCGACAAGAGCTTCGACGGTCTCTTGAATGGGCGCAAGCGAAGCAAGCCGAGTATGCCAATGATGCTAGGCTACCATCGCCGGAGTTCAAAATAGGCGACCAGGTTATGCTCAACACCCGCAACCTGCGCACCCGCAGGCCATGCCCATCGTTAGACTACAAGAATCGTGGCCCATTCACTATCACCCGCGTCATCAACAACATGGCTTACCAATTGGACCTACCGCCCACGATGAACCGAGTCCACAACGTGTTCCATCCATGGTTGTTACACCTGTGTGACGACCAGCCATTGCCCGGGCAGACGCGCGACGAAGAGGTCCCAGCGGAGTTCGACCCCGAAGTTGAAGACGACATGGACTACGCCGTCGAGGCCATCTTGGATTGCCGAATCAACAAACGAGAGAAGGACCCACGCGGCAATAAGAAAGGTCTTCTGCAGTACCGAGTACAATGGGCAGACTACCCCCTCGGCGATGACAACCCCTCATGGGAACCTTACATGAACCTGATCGAGTCAGCTGAGCTCGTGAAAGCATACCACGCCCAGCACCCTACTAAGCCCACAGCACACAAGTTATTCACGACATAAGAAGGCACTAAGTTTGGAGTAGCAGCGCGACTTATGCTCCGGGATCCAGTTGCGAACCGTTACATGGCAAGCCGTGCAACAAAGTCAAAGCCGGCCTATACCTATCTGACGTAGTAGGCGACTTACCCTGAGTATAACTAGCCCTCGCCTTCGGACTTAGGGGCGAAACTTGCGAGAAGCATCATCGGGCAACCAAAGGGGGTACCGTTGCGCCGGCCATAAGGAAAGCCACGAGTTGTGCCTTCGGGGACTCGTGGCAGACTGAAGGGCCGGGACGGTACTGCGCGCCTGTCGGCAACAACGATGACTGCGACTCACTAAGTCAAGCCCTGCTAACTATTGAAGGGATTAACTTACTGCGCTTAGGGCCCTCCCACTAACTACAACTCCTCCTCCGGAAGCCTCCATCGGGAGCCACGACACCGCCATCACGGACACACACGAAGACGGCTGGAAGGAGACATTACATGGAATCGCAACAGGGCGACGGCCAGGGATATGAAGTATCACGAGATACGGAGCGTTGTTTACTTGTCGTTGTTGTAAGTCTGCGCGTAGCTTTCGCGAAACGCAGCAGCCACTGTACTTAATGTTCGAGCGTTGGAACTTGCTCTTTTTGCAGGGGGGGGTAGTGTCATGGTTCGAACCCACGCCCTCTGCAGAGTCGGAGGTTCGGCGCCTACCCCGCCTCACCCGCGCTAGCCCCCATCTAGCCAGCGCACCTTAGTCAGCAGGAACACCATATTCCTGCTCTCGCGTGTGGGAGACTAGCTCCCCACGCAATATCTCACCTCTGGGGTAAAATACGACTGTCAACCCACATCACCGTGTTCGAGCCCTCACGCTATATTAAATTAAAGCTAGTATTAAAAACTTATATATTTTTTAAAATACTAATTAAAGTAATAGTATTTAACTATAATTAGCTACTATTTATATAGTAGAAGTTATATTTAAAATAGATTAATATATAGAAATAAGTTTATAAAAAAAGTAATATCTACTACTAGAGAATATATACTTTTTCTAATTTTTCTTTTTAAAATATTCTTTTACTTACTAGCTTTTACTATAACTAGCTACTAGATAAATTGTAGAAATTGCTATTAATATAGTAATTAGTAGATAAAACTATTTCTATAGTAATACTTTACTTAACTAAAGCTAGTACTAAATTAAATAAAAGATTATACTATAGAAACTTGTTTACCTATATACTTTACTATAGTTTATATCTTAAAATATTTTATTTCTATTAAAGTAAATAATTATAATTCTATTATATAGTAAAAATAGATAGATAATAGTACTATTAAATATTCTCTATTTTTTATAATTATTCTATTTATAGTACAAGAAAATATATATAACTAGAAGTAAGTTTTAAAATAGAAAGTTATCTAAAAAGATATTATATATATTTGTATAATTTAAAGTTATAAAAGTATATAACTAAATAGAAAAAAATAAAAAAAGTAGTTAATAAAAATAATAGATTAAAATTATAACTAATAAATAAGCTATATAATAGTACTAAGTTATTAATAACTTATATAAAAAAGCCTAATTTTCTTAAAATAAAAAGTTTTAATAATAATTATCTTCTTTAGTATTAAAAGTACTAGAACTAGTAAAAGGAGAAGAAAAAAACTCTTTTATACTTTTTTTAGTTTTATCTCTATTTAGAATTATATCTTTACTACTAGTACTACTACTATTTTCTTCTCTAATATTACTTTCTAGTAAACTTTGTAGTTTATTAAAGTTAAAGTTTCTAAGAATTTTATGTACTTTTAATATATTAAATATATTAGTAACTAGAATAGTTTCTTTAATTACAATTTCTACTATATAATCTAAAGGATTATCTAATATATTATTACTACTACTATATTCTTTATATATATTCTCTAGTTCTATATTATCTTCTCTAATATTTTTATAAAAATCTTTAGTAATTATCTCTTGTATTAAAATAATAAACTCTAGTATATTATCTTTATAATAACAACTTTTATCTTCTTTTTTTTTACATAATTTAAAAGGTAATAAGCATTTAAAGCATACTATATTATTAGGTAATAAGCCTAGGGTATTAGTTATTTTATTAGGTGTATTTCTAATTATACTAGCTATAGATTTAATTTTATTTTTTTTATAATCTTTAGTATTAAAGCATTTTTTAAAAGAGTGTTTAAATATAGTAGAATATTTTTTTCTTAGTAAGCAATTAATACAAAAGCTATTATTTACTATATTTAAATTCTTTAGTATTAATTCTTTATACTCTATCTCTTTTATTTCTATTTCTTTTATATTACTACTAGTTTTATTTAAAGATTTATTTCTAAAATTATATAAAGAATATAGTTTATTAGGTTCTTTATAATCTTCTATTAATATATTATCTAGATATAAAACTAATCTTTTTCTTAAACAAATTTTTTCTAATAAAAACTCTATAGCTTTATATTTATCTACCTTTTTAAATTCTTCTAAATTAATAGTTTCTTTAGTTTCTTTTAATAAAGCTCTATTTATACTAGGTAATTCTAAACTAGGATTATAAAAAAAATAAGCTTTTTCTTTATTTCTAATTCTACCTATCCCTTGTATAGTATTAATAAAAGAATTTAAAGTAGGTAGAAAAAATACTATTTTAATATTACTATAATCTATACCTACTATTAAAGCTATAGTAGCTATTATAACTTTAGTATTACTAGTAGAATCTAAAAAGCTAGCTAAAATTTTACTATTTTTAATTTTTTTATCTTCTTCTATAACACTAAAATAATAAGGAATATTTAATTCTTTATTAATTCTAATAGCTTTTTCTTTATAATTAGTAAAAATAATATATTTATCTTCTTTATTACTAGTTTCTTTTGCTTTTTTAAGTATATTAACTATAATAGGAGTAGGCTTTATAGTTTTAATAGTAATATATTCTATATCTTCTCTATTAGTAGATTCTTTAATAACTAAATTTCTATCTAAATAAAAGTACTCCTCTAGTATATCCTCTAAAATAGGGGGTAAAGTAGCTGTAATAAATACTAATTATAATTCTAAGCTTAAAATATCTTTAAATTTCTCTATAATACTTCTAAAGCTATCTTCTAATAGAACTAAATGTACTTAACTCTAAGCTTATTAGAAGTATAGCTCTAGAGAATTAGAGCTAGCACTAGAGAATTTCTACTTTTTTTTTTTAGGGCTAGCTAGATTAGGCCTAGGGCTAGCTACTAGACTACTAAAACTAAAAATATATTAAAAATAGCCTAAATAAGTAATTTTAAGTCTTAAATCCCTAGAATTCTCTAGGGCTTAAAAAATTCTCTAAAGAAGCTAGTTCTCTTATTAGGGCTAGCTAGATTAGGCCTAGGGCTAGCTACTAGACTAATAAAACTAAAAATATATTAAAAATAGCCTAAATAAGTAATTTTAAGTCTTAAATCCCTAGAATTCTCTAGGGCTTAAAAAATTCTCTAGAGGAGCTAGTTCTCTTGTTAGGGCATTAGCTTATAACTATAACTAGCGACTAATTATATAATAGAAATTACTTTTTATATATAAATAAGTAATTTTAAGCTTATTAGAAGTATAGCCTTAGAGAATTACAGCTAGCACTAGAGAATTTCTACTTTTTTTCTACTTTTTCTAGAAGATTTCTCTAGGGTAGTAGCTTATAACTATAACTAGGCACTATTTATATTATAGAAATTACTTTTTATTTATAAATAAGTAATTTTAAGCTAATTAGAAGTATAGCCCTAGAGAATTACAGCTAGCACTAGAGAATTTCTATTTTTTCTATAAAAATTCTCTAGGGCACTAGCTTATAACTATAACTAGCAACTATTTATATAATAGAAATTACTTTTTATATATAAATAAGTAATTTTAAGCTAACTAGAAGTATAGCCCTAGAGAATTACAGCTTATACTAGAGAATTTCTACTTTTTATCTACTTTTTCTACAAAAATTCTCTAGGGTAGTAGCTTATAACTATAACTAGGCACTATTTATATAATAGAAATTACTTTTTATATATAAATAAGTAATTTTAAGCTTATTAGAAGTATAGCCCTAGAGAATTAGAGCTAGTACTAGAGAATTTCTATTTTTTCTACAAAAATTCTCTAGGGCACTAGCTTATAACTATAACTAGCAACTATTTATATTACAGAAATTACTTTTTATATATAAATAAGTAATTTTAAGCTTATTAGAAGTATAGCCCTAGAGAATTATAGCTTGCACTAGAGAATTTCTACTTTTTATCTACTTTTTCTAGAAGATTTCTCTAGGGTAGTAGCTTATAACTATAACTAGGCACTATTTATATTATAGAAATTACTTTTTATTTATAAATAAGTAATTTTAAGCTAATTAGAAGTATAGCCCTAGAGAATTACAGCTAGCACTAGAGAATTTCTACTTTTTTTCTACTTTTTTAGAGAAATTCTCTAAGGCACTAGCTTATAACTATAACTAGGCACAATTTATATAATAGAAATTACTTTTTATATATAAATAAGTAATTTTAAGCTTATTAGAAGTATCGCCCTAGAGAATTACAGCTAGCACTAGAGAATTTCTACTTTTTCTACAAAAATTCTCTAGGGCACTAGCTTATAACTATAACTAGCAACTATTTATATTACAGAAATTACTTTTTATATATAAATAAGTAATTTTAAGCTTATTAGAAGTATAGCCCTAGAGAATTAGAGCTAGCACTAGAGAGTTTCTATTTTTTCTATAAAAATTCTCTAGGGCACTAGCTTATAACTATTACTAGCGACTAATTATATAATAGAAATTACTTTTTATATATAAATAAGTAATTTTAAGCTTATTAGAAGTATAGCCCTAGAGAATTACAGCTTGCACTAGAGAATTTCTACTTTTTATCTACTTTTTCTATAAAAATTCTCTAGGGCACTAGCTTATAACTATAACTAGCGACTATTTATATAATAGAAATTACTTTTTATATATAAATAAGTAATTTTAAGCTTATTAGAAGTATAGCCCTAGAGAATTAGAGCTAGCACTAGAGAATTTCTACTTTTTCTCTACTTTTTTTATAAAAATTCTCTAGAGCACTAGCTTATAACTATAACTAGTAACTATTTATATAATAGAAATTACTTTTTATATATAAATAAGTAATTTTAAGCTTATTAGAAGAATAGCCCTAGAGAATTAGAGCTAGCACTAGAGAATTTCTACTTTTTTTCTACTTTTTCTACAAAAATTCTCTAGGGCACTAGCTTATAACTATAACTAGCGACTAATTATATAATAGAAATTACTTTTTATATATAAATAAGTAATTTTAAGCTTATTAGAAGTATAGCCCTAGAGAATTACAGCTTGCACTAGAGAATTTCTACTTTTTTTCTACTTTTTTAGAGAAATTCTCTAAAGCACTAGCTTATAACTATAACTAGGCACTATTTATATAATAGAAATTACTTTTTATATATAAATAAGTAATTTTAAGCTTATTAGAAGTATAGCCCTAGAGAATTAGAGCTAGCACTAGAGAATTTCTATTTTTTCTACAAAAATTCTCTAGGGCACTAGCTTATAACTATAACTAGCGACTATTTATATAATAGAAATTACTTTTTATATATAAATAAGTAATTTTAAGCTTATTAGAAGTATAGCCCTAGAGAATTAGAGCTAGCACTAGAGAATTTCTATTTTTTCTACAAAAATTCTCTAGGGCACTAGCTTATAACTATAACTAGCAACTATTTATATAATAGAAATTACTTTTTATATATAAATAAGTAATTATAAGCTTATTAGAAGTATAGCTCTAGAGAATTAGAGCTAGCACTAGAGAATTTCTACTTTTTTTCTACAAAAATTCTCTAGGGCACTAGCTTATAACTATAACTAGCGACTAATTATATAATAGAAATTACTTTTTATATATAAATAAGTAATTTTAAGCTTATTAGAAGTATAGCCCTAGAGAATTAGAGCTAGTACTAGAGAATTTCTACTTTTTCTACAAAAATTCTCTAGGGCACTAGCTTATAACTATAACTAGCAACTAATTATATAATAGAAATTACTTTTTATATATAAATAAGTAATTGTAAGCTTATTAGAAGTATAGCCCTAGAGAATTAGAGCTAGCACTAGAGAATTTCTACTTTTTTTCTACTTTTTTATAAAAATTCTCTAGGGCACTAGCTTATAACTATAACTAGCAACTATTTATATAATAGAAATTACTTTTTATATATAAATAAGTAATTTTAAGCTTATTAGAAGTATAGCCCTAGAGAATTACAGCTTGTACTAGAGAATTTCTACTTTTTATCTACTTTTTCTATAAAAATTCTCTAGGGCACTAGCTTATAACTATAACTAGGCATAATTTATATAATAGAAATTACTTTTTATATATAAATAAGTAATTTTAAGCTTATTAGAAGTATCGCCCTAGAGAATTACAGCTAGCACTAGAGAATTTCTACTTTTTCTACAAAAATTCTCTAGGGCACTAGCTTATAACTATAACTAGCAACTATTTATATTACAGAAATTACTTTTTATATATAAATAAGTAATTTTAAGCTTATTAGAAGTATATCTCTAGAGAATTACAGCTTGCACTAGAGAATTTCTACTTTTTTTCTACTTTTTCTACAAAAATTCTCTAGGGCACTAGCTTATAACTATAACTAGCGACTATTTATATAATAGAAATTACTTTTTATATATAAATAAGTAATTTTAAGCTTATTAGAAGTATAGCCCTAGAGAATTAGAGCTAGCACTAGAGAATTTCTACTTTTTCTCTACTTTTTCTACAAAAATTCTCTAGGGTACTAGCTTATAACTATAACTAGCAACTATTTATATAATAGAAATTACTTTTTATATATAAATAAGTAATTTTAAGCTTATTAGAAGTATATCTCTAGAGAATTACAGCTTGCACTAGAGAATTTCTACTTTTTTTCTACTTTTTCTACAAAAATTCTCTAGGGCACTAGCTTATAACTATAACTAGCGACTATTTATATAATAGAAATTACTTTTTATATATAAATAAGTAATTTTAAGCTTATTAGAAGTATATCTCTAGAGAATTACAGCTTGCACTAGAGAATTTCTACTTTTTTTCTACTTTTTCTACAAAAATTCTCTAGGGCACTAGCTTATAACTATAACTAGCGACTAATTATATAATAGAAATTACTTTTTATATATAAATAAGTAATTGTAAGCTTATTAGAAGTATAGCCCTAGAGAATTAGAGCTAGCACTAGAGAATTTCTACTTTTTTTCTACTTTTTTATAAAAATTCTCTAGGGCACTAGCTTATAACTATAACTAGCAACTATTTATATAATAGAAATTACTTTTTATATATAAATAAGTAATTTTAAGCTTATTAGAAGTATAGCCCTAGAGAATTACAGCTTGTACTAGAGAATTTCTACTTTTTATCTACTTTTTCTATAAAAATTCTCTAGGGCACTAGCTTATAACTATAACTAGGCATAATTTATATAATAGAAATTACTTTTTATATATAAATAAGTAATTTTAAGCTTATTAGAAGTATAGCCCTAGAGAATTACAGCTAGCACTAGAGAATTTCTACTTTTTCTACAAAAATTCTCTAGGGCACTAGCTTATAACTATAACTAGCAACTATTTATATTACAGAAATTACTTTTTATATATAAATAAGTAATTTTAAGCTTATTAGAAGTATATCTCTAGAGAATTACAGCTTGCACTAGAGAATTTCTACTTTTTTTCTACTTTTTCTACAAAAATTCTCTAGGGCACTAGCTTATAACTATAACTAGCGACTATTTATATAATAGAAATTACTTTTTATATATAAATAAGTAATTTTAAGCTTATTAGAAGTATAGCCCTAGAGAATTAGAGCTAGCACTAGAGAGTTTCTATTTTTTCTACAAAAATTCTCTAGGGCACTAGCTTATAACTATTACTAGCGACTAATTATATAATAGAAATTACTTTTTATATATAAATAAGTAATTTTAAGCTTATTAGAAGTATAGCCCTAGAGAATTACAGCTTGCACTAGAGAATTTCTACTTTTTTTCTACTTTTTTAGAGAAATTCTCTAAGGCACTAGCTTATAACTATAACTAGGCACTATTTATATAATAGAAATTACTTTTTATATATAAATAAGTAATTTTAAGCTTATTAGAAGTATATCTCTAGAGAATTACAGCTTGCACTAGAGAATTTCTACTTTTTTTCTACTTTTTCTATAAAAATTCTCTAGGGCACTAGCTTATAACTATAACTAGCAACTATTTATATAATAGAAATTACTTTTTATATATAAATAAGTAATTTTAAGCTTATTAGAAGTATAGCCCTAGAGAATTACAGCTTGTACTAGAGAATTTCTACTTTTTATCTACTTTTTCTATAAAAATTCTCTAGGGCACTAGCTTATAACTATAACTAGGCATAATTTATATAATAGAAATTACTTTTTATATATAAATAAGTAATTTTAAGCTTATTAGAAGTATTGCCCTAGAGAATTACAGCTAGCACTAGAGAATTTCTACTTTTTCTACAAAAATTCTCTAGAGCACTAGCTTATAACTATAACTAGCAACTATTTATATTACAGAAATTACTTCTTATATATAAATAAGTAATTTTAAGCTTATTAGAAGTATATCTCTAGAGAATTACAGCTTGCACTAGAGAATTTCTACTTTTTTTCTACTTTTTCTACAAAAATTCTCTAGGGCACTAGCTTATAACTATAACTAGCGACTAATTATATAATAGAAATTACTTTTTATATATAAATAAGTAATTTTAAGCTTATTAGAAGTATAGCTCTAGAGAATTAGAGCTAGCACTAGAGAGTTTCTATTTTTTCTACAAAGATTCTCTAGGGCACTAGCTTATAACTATTACTAGCGACTAATTATATAATAGAAATTACTTTTTATATATAAATAAGTAATTTTAAGCTTATTAGAAGTATAGCCCTAGAGAATTACAGCTTGCACTAGAGAATTTCTACTTTTTATCTACTTTTTCTATAAAAATTCTCTAGGGCACTAGCTTATAACTATAACTAGCGACTATTTATATAATAGAAATTACTTTTTATATATAAATAAGTAATTTTAAGCTTATTAGAAGTATAGCCCTAGAGAATTAGAGCTAGCACTAGAGAATTTCTACTTTTTCTCTACTTTTTCTACAAAAATTCTCTAGGGTACTAGCTTATAACTATAACTAGCAACTATTTATATAATAGAAATTACTTTTTATATATAAATAAGTAATTTTAAGCTTATTAGAAGAATAGCCCTAGAGAATTAGAGCTAGCACTAGAGAATTTCTACTTTTTTTCTACTTTTTCTATAAAAATTCTCTAGGGCACTAGCTTATAACTATAACTAGCGACTAATTATATAATAGAAATTACCTTTTATATATAAATAAGTAATTTTAAGCTTATTAGAAGTATAGCCCTAGAGAATTACAGCTTGTACTAGAGAATTTCTACTTTTTTTCTACTTTTTTAGAGAAATTCTCTAAGGCACTAGTTTATAACTATAACTAGGCACTATTTATATAATAGAAATTACTTTTTATATATAAATAAGTAATTTTAAGCTTATTAGAAGTATAGCCCTAGAGAATTAGAGCTAGTACTAGAGAATTTCTATTTTTTCTACAAAAATTCTCTAGGGCACTAGCTTATAACTATAACTAGCAACTATTTATATAATAGAAATTACTTTTTATATATAAATAAGTAATTATAAGCTTATTAGAAGTATAGCCCTAGAGAATTAGAGCTAGCACTAGAGAATTTCTACTTTTTTTTTTTTTTAGGGCTAGCTAGATTAGGCCTAGGGCTAGCTACTAGACTACTAAAACTAAAAATATATTAAAAATAGCCTAAATAAGTAATTTTAAGTCTTAAATCCCTAGAATTCTCTAGGGCTTAAAAAATTCTCTAGGGGAGCTGGTTCTCTTGTTAGGATTTTCTAAAGTATTATTACTACTATTAAACTCTTTATATATATACTCTAATTCTATATTATTTTCTCTAATAGTTTTATAAAAATCTTTAGTAATTATCTTTTATATTAAAATAATAAACTCTAGTATATTATCTTTATAATAACAGCTTTTATCTTCTTTTTTTTTACATAATTTAAAAGGTAATAGACATTTAAAACATACTATATTATTAGGTAATAAACCTAGTCTATTAGTAATTCTATTAGGTGTATTTCTAATTACACTAGCTATAGATTTAATTCTATTTTCTTTATAATCTTTAGTATTAGGGCAATCTTTAAAAGAGTGTTTAAAAGTAGTAAAATACTTTTTTCTTAGTAAATAATTAATACAAAAACTAGTATTAACTATTTCTAAATTTTTAAGTAATAATTCTTTATAATCTATTTTTTTAATTTCTATTTCTTTTATATTACTACTAGTATTATTTAGAGATTTATTTCTAAAACTATATAAAAAGCATAGTTTATTAGGTTCTTTATAATCCTCTATTAATATATTATCTAAATATAAAATTAATCTTTTTTTTAAATAAATTTTTTCTAATAAAAATTCTATAGCTTTATATTTATCTACTTCTTTAAATTCTTCTATATTAATCCTTTCTTTAGTTCCTTCTAATAAAGCTCTATTAATACTAGGTAATTCTAGATTAGAACTATAAAAAAAATAAGCTTTTTTTTTATTTCTAATTCTACCTATCCCTTATATAGTATTAATTAAAGAATTTATAGTAGGTAAAAAAAATACTACTTTAATATTACTATAATCTATACCTACTATTAACGCTATAGTAGCTATTATAACTTTAGTATTACTAGTAGAATCTAAAAAGCTAGCTAGTATTTTACTATTTTCTATTTTTTTATCTTCTTCTATAATACTAAAATAGTAAGGAATATTTAATTCTTTACTTATTCTAATAGCTTCTTTTTTATAATTAGTAAAAATAATATATTTATCTTCTTTATTACTAGTTTCTTTAGCTTTTTTAAGTATATTTACTATATTAGAAATAGGCTTTATAGTTTTAATAGTAATATATTCTATATTTTATCTATTAGTAGACTCTTTTATAACTAGATTTCTATCTAAATAAAAATATTCTTCTAGTATATCCTCTAAAATAGGAGGTAAAGTAGCTGTAATAAATACTAGTTGTATTTCTAAAGTTAAAATATTTTTAAAATTATCTAAAATTCTTCTAAAGCTATTTTCTAATAGTACTAAGTGTACTTCTTCTATAAATATAGTAATACTAACTTTAAGTTTTTTTAAAGAATAAATATACTTTTTAAACTCTTCTATATAGCTATTTTCTAAGCTAAAAAAAGTTAAAGTACTATTTAAATTAATATCTTTTCTATTAAAAATACTAAAATTAAGATTATATCTTCTAGCTCTACTAGCTAAATCCTCTAGTAAGCTAACTCTAGGTACTATTACTATAAATCTTCTAGTAGTATATATATAACTAGAAAGAAAATATAATAAACTTTTACCTCCTCCTATTTTAGTAATATAAGTTAAATAAAGAACTTTATTAATTATATTAGTAATAGCTTCTTTTTGCTTTTTACTTTTATAAGTACTAATATCTTTATTATCTTTTTTAAAAAACTCTATTAGATATTCCTTTAAAGATTTACTAGTAGAGTTAATATAGCTTCTATAAATCTTTTTTAATTTTAATTTTTCTTTTACTATATTAGCTCTAGTATTTAAAGATAAACTACTAGAAAATTTATTTTTATCTAATTTATTAGAGATATTTTTTTTTTCTATTATTTCTTTAGTAACTATATTACTACTAGAAGGAGTAGCTATAGTATTATTAAGCTTTAGTAATTTAGAGAGACTTTCTATATCTATACTATTATTTCTTTTATTTTTAATAGGTAAATTACTAGTACTAATATCTATATTAAAATTTTTATTTTTTTTTAATATTTTATTAGTATTTTCTATTACTTTACTAGCCTCTTTTTTATGTAAAGCTCTATTATTTCCTCCTCTAGCTATAGTATTACTACTAAAATAACTAGCTTTATTAGATAAAGATTCTAATCTTTTTATATTATCTATACTAGAAGGTATATTATCTATATTATTTATACTACTAGAAGGTATATTATCTATATTATTTATACTACTAGAAGGTATATTATCTATATTATTTCTACTACTAAAAGGTATATTTTCTATACTTTTAATACTACTAGAAGCTATATTATCTTTAGTAGGTTTACTAGATTTAAATAGAAAATCTATATACTTATCTATTTTATTATTAAGAATTTTAGATTCTATTTCTGTTAATAAAGTATTTATTTCCTCTTCTATATCTATATTTTTTGTAAATTTTATAAATAAATTCTCTATTAACTCTTTATTAATACTAGAAAAGCTAGTAGTAGTAGTATTATCTAACGTATTACTAGATATACTACTAGATTCTAAAGCTATATTACTATTATCTATTATACTTTCTACTTTATCTTTACCTTTATTACTTAAAATAGGTATTCTAACTAAAGAATTTCTATTTTTTATTTTATAAACTTTATAGTTAGGCTCTATATATACTTTACTACTATTAGGAAGATTACTATTACTTTTTATAGTACTAGTACTAGAAGAAATACTACTAGTAGAACTAGTAGTACTAGAAAAACTATTAACTCTATTCTTTTTAGCTTTAGCAATATTTTTCTTTATCTTTTTAGTATCTTTATAATTATTTATTTTAATATTATTAAACTTATAAGTATTAAAACTATTAATATCTACTATATTATTATTATCTAGTTCTATAGTACTATTCTCTAAAGAATCTTTTTCTAAATCTAATTCTTGTTCTAAATAATCTTTAGTAGTAGTAGTATTATATTTTTTACTTTTAATAATAACTTTAGGGCTTTTAGAAACGTTTTTTTTAATACTAGAATTAGTTATATTTTTAATAGAACTAGAGTAATCTTTACTTAGATCTAGTACTTTTATATTAGTATCTATATATTTTTCTATAGGAGAAAAGTATAAATTTCTATATTTTTCTTTATTTATTAACGCTTTTTTTCTTTTTTTACTAAGTTTACTAGAAGTAGTAATAGATAGATCTGTTATTATAGTACTATTACTAGATATTATATTTTTATTAACTAAATTCTCTATATTAATATTACTATTTATTATTTCTTTATTTATATTTAGACTAGATTGTATAGTATTATTTAAATTAATATTAATATCTTTATTATTTTCTTTTTTTTTAATATTTATTATACTATTAGAGCTATTTATATAATTAATAAAATTACTAGTAAAGTCTTTATCTTTTTTTAAATCTCTATTATCTAAGTTATAAAATTTAAATACTTTATTAGTAAAATCTATAGATTTTTGTTCTATAGAGCTTGTTCTAGTTCTAAATAAACTATAATCTCTACTATATCTTAAGCTACTAATTTTAGACGTGTAATTAAATAGTACATCTTTAATTAAATTATTACTAGAATCTTCTTCTTTTTCTTCTTCTTCTTTATTTAGATTAAATAAATTTAATTCTAGTCTACTATTTATTATATACTTAGATAAGTGCCTATAACTATTAATAGTTAAATCTACTCCTAGAATTCTTTTAGAGTTTATAGCTAATTCTTTACTTATTTCTTTACTTGTAATTTTTCTACCTTTATCTTCTAATAAATAACAGCTATATTTATAGCTACTATTTTCTATAAAACATAAAAAATTATATATAGGTATTATAAATATAATATATAATTTAATAATATTAGATAATTTAGGAGTTAAAAATCTTATAATACTATTATCTTTATCTGTTATATTATTAGTTTTACTATAAGTAGTTTCTAGTTTTATTAATTTAGTATTATTATCTATAAATATATTTCATTTTTCTAGAAGAATAGAATTAAAGTACTTTAGTATTTCTACTTCTATACCTCTAATAGGGCAAGTAGAAAGAATATATACTCCTAGTGCTAAAAGCTTAATAAATTCTAATCTAGTATTTAAATACTTTCTAATATTTTCTCTATTATATTTAGATTTATTATTATTACCTTTTATAATAAAAAATCTATTTAAAGTACTATTATTAATTTCTATACTTTCTAAAAAGAAATTTCTTTTTTTTTCTAGATTAAAAGTATTATTATTATAAAGTTCTTTAATAAAATAGAAGTTACTTTGTGTATTATTATTATTATTTTGTATTTTATTAATATCTATATCTAGATCTCTATAGTTACACTATAAAAGATTACTAAATAAAAGCTCTTCTAATTTATCTTCTATATAATAGAATAATTCTTTTAATTTTGTTATTTTTACTTCTTTATTATCTATAACTATAGTATTAAAATCTATATCTCTTATTCTAGCTTTACCTAAAGTATTACTATTAATTTTTAGAGTATAAGCTCTAATTCTAGTAAGTTCCTCTATACAATTATTAGAATTAAAAGTAAGTAATTTTTTATAATTAGTAAAAAATATACTATCTATATTAGGTTTTTCTAAGCTTTCTTTTTCTACTTTAGATAAGTTTTTTTTAATAAGTATATTATAAGCTTCTAAATCTTTTATATAATAATCTTTAATTAATTCTAGAAAAATTAATTTTATAGTATATAATAATTGCGAGCAATCTCTAGCTATATTACTAGCATCTTTAGGTTCTTTATTAGGTGTTTTAATAGCTAAAATAGCTAAATAAGTAATTAAAGGACTATTAAATACACTATATTCTTCTAAACTAACTTGTCCTATAGGTTGTATTAAAATATCTTCTATAATTAATACTAAATATTTACTTATAATTTTAGTTCTTACTTCTCTAAGTTTATTTAAACTATTTTCTAAACTAATTATATTATTACTATTACTATTATCTTTACTACTTATAAAACTACTAGCAGGGCTTTTATTATATAGACTATTAATATTACTAGTTATTTTATCTTCTTCTTTTATACTATATTCTATAGCTTTAATTATAGTTTTTAATAGTTTATTTAAATTACTAGTTATAATAGGTTGTATATTTAAATAGGTAATATCTTTTAATTTTAATTCTTTTAATTTAATTAAATATACTATAAATAAAGCTAGATTACTATAATAGTGTCTAATAGAATCTTTACTATCTAGCTTTTTAAAAGGAATTAAATTTTTTTTTTCTATAGTATTAAGCCTTTCTTTAGCTAATTGCTGTAAAATTCTTTTACTATACTTTTCTATATTATTACTAAAGCTAGGTAAAACCTCTTTAAATATAGTATTATATAAAATAAACTCTATTTTCTCTTTATTATTATTTATTTTTGCAATAGGAATTAGAACTAAAGAAACTAGCTTATTTAGATCTTTATTATTATAGTATCTATAAAACTCTAATTTTCTTAATAAAGTAGGTATTTCTTTATTTTCTAGGTTATTAAAAGATATATTATTTTTAGTACTTTCTTCTATAACCTTTTTATAATTAGATATAGATATATCTATATTATCTAAAAAGTTACTATCTATAGTTTCTATATTATTATTATAATTATTAGATGTAATAAATAGCTTATTATATTTAGAATTACTAAAAAGATTTTGTATATTTAAATTATCTTTAAAATAACTACTATTATCTTTTAATCTATTTTTATTATTTATATTATGTACTATATTATTATGCTCTTTAATCTTTTTTAAACTTATACTTAAATAGTTACAATTACTATATAAACACTTATAACCTTTAGTTTCTTTTAATAGTTTTTTAAAATTATATTTATAATCTTCTATAGTAAGATCTATATAGTTAGCTATAAATAAATTTTCTATTCTATTTTTTATATTATCTAGTTCTTTTCTATTTTTTTTATGCTTAGTAATTAAATGCTTTATAATATTTTTTTTACTAGAATTACTAGAATTTAAGCTAGTTTTACAAATAGTATCTTTATAAATTACTAGTCCTATAGTTTTAAAATATACTAAATTAAACTCTAAAAGCTCTTTTTTAGTATATTCTATACTTTTAGTAGTACTTAAAGACATAATTAAATAAAAAATAAATAATACTAATTTTTTTTTAGATTTCTTTTTATAAGTTAGTATTTTAATATAGTAAATATATATATAAGTTAAACTTTAACCTACTTAAATAAATATAAAAGTAATTTTAATATTTTACTATACTAGATAAAGCGTAATATTATTATTTTCTAGATTTTCTAGTAGAGATTAGCTTTTAATTTATAGTTTAAAAGTATAAAGCTTAGACTTAGACTTACTTTAATAAATTTAAATAAATAAAATGTTACTAAAGTAAATAAAAAGGTATAATAGTAGTTACTTTAGTTAAAATAAAAGTAAAAGTAGAAGTAAAGAATATAGTTATAAATTATAATAATAAAAAAAAAGATATAGCTATATTTATATTAAAAGGTATAGAGATAATACTAATACTTTTAAAGTATATTCTATACTCTAAGTACTTAATATAATATTATTATATTATTTATTAATTAAAAACTATATTTTAATTAATAATTATATATCTAATTATTAATTAATAATTATATATTTAATAATTAATTAATAATTATATATTTAATAATCAATTAATAATATTAAATAATTTATTAATAATATTTAATAATTAATTAATACTATTTACTAATATATTAAATAATACTTATATATATATTAATAAATAGTTAATATTATATATTAGTAATTAAGTAGATTAGAAGTATAGAATATTAATATTTAAAAAGTACATATTTTAGAATAATTCTTTAAAGAAAATAACTCTACTTTCTATAACTACTACTTAACTTTTAAGAAACTAAGGTTAGTATTATAAAATAAAATTATAAACTAAGCTAATTACTTTAGTTAAAATGTTTTTTTCTACTACTTCTAGTATAGATAGCTATAAGCTAGCTCTTAGAAAACCTAATATTTTTTTTAAAAATACTTTACATGATAACTCTATTATTTCTACTTTTATAGTAGGAAAGGAAGTATATAATATTAGAGATATTAAAAGTAATAAAGTAATAGGCTTTTTAGGCTATTTACTTTCTAAAGATAAAGTTAAAAGCCTTATAGGCTTTATTCTAAATAAAGCTTTAAAGCTTAACTATAAAAGATTTATTATTCTAGCTTATAATATACAAGAAAAAGAATATTACTATCTTATTTATAATAATAGAATAGTAAAAGAAAGATACACTATTAGAGTAGAAGATTTTAAAAAAGACTTTAGTTATTTTAAAAGACTTATACTAGTAGATAATATGTAAGTATATTATATTACTATATAGTATATATACTAATTATATTTAGAAAAATTAATACTACTATTAGTAGTTTTTATAATAGTAGAAATTTTAACTCTACTATAGATAGTAATAATAATAAAAATAGGAGTACTATAGAAGATAATAAAAAAGAGTTAGAAAACTCTAGCTTTTTAGAGAATTTATATCTAAGATAATAATCTAGAGTTAGAAATAGAAGAGTAGTTTAGTAATATTATTTATCTAGATATAACTAGATATATTTTTAAAATAGTAATATAAAGAAATATTTTATATATATAAATTTTATTATATAGAAAGTAAATTATACTATTCTTCTATTAAACTATAGTTATATACTCCTTCTTTTAATTATTCTTAATTATTCCTAATTATTTCTAAAACTAAATTATTATTAAAATTAGAAAAAGAATATAAATTATTAAAATTAAATTATTATCTTAACCTATTTATTTTATATAATAGAAGTACTAGAAAATAGAAAAAAATAAACTAACTATCTTTTAATATACTATATACTACTAATATAGATATTAATAAGTTTACTTAAAGCTATTAAAAAATACTAGTAATAGAAAATATTATATATAATAGTATTAAGCTTTTTAATTTATATAGTTCTAGTATAAATTTTATATTTAATATATATTCCTTATAAAAAGCTAGGTATTTTAAATGTTTATATAAGTAATTAGCTCTATATATCTATAAATATTTCTTTAATTATATTATCTATATACTATAAACTTTTTATTATTAAATACTTATTAGGTAATTATATTAAATAATAATTAAGTAATAATACTAAATAATAATTAGGTAATTATATAAAATAATAAGTAAGTATTAAACACTAATATTTTATAATTAATAATTAATTATTATTAGTTAAAAATAAAAAATTAATAACTAATATAATTAAAAAAAATTTATTATAAATAATTAAATAATTCTATTTTAATTAATAAGTAGTATTAAATAGATCTGTTTTATCTAAAGTTAACTATTATAAAACTAGTATAGAATAAGTAAATACTTAGTAATAGACCTAATCTTTATTATAAAAAGCGTTACTTTTCTTTAATCTTTTTTTCTATCTATTAATCTTTTACTATAATAGTAGCTTTATTATTATATACTATCTACTAGCTTAAGGTATATTATTTAAATCTTTTATTTAAACTTTTACTAACTATATTAGATGTCTTTACTTAATATTAATAGTTTAGAAAATAAAGATACTTCTAATCTTAGCTATAGTTTAGTTAAAGGGTTTCCTAATTGCTTAGAATTTTCTAAAAATAGAATATTTAGCCCTTATAGTACTAGTAATAACTATAAAGTTCTTATTACTAGTACTACTAAAAGAGAAAAAGTAGAGCAAGTTTTAAACTTTCTAAATACTTATATTATTTATAAAGGCTTAGAAAATACTATTAGTAAGTACTATTTTTATTTTATAAAATTTAGCTAATAACGTTAGGTATTATTATTATACAAGAAGTAGATAAACAAATCTATTATTTAAGTTATTATAATAAAGATACTAAAGTAGAGAAAAAAGGGTTTTATAATAAAAAAAATCTAAATATTAAAGAGATATTAGATATAGTAACTTCTAATCTAGTAGACCTAGATAATAATATAAATAAAGAAGATTTTAGTATATAAAAAGCTTTTTAATACTATACCTTTATATATAGATTAAGTATATATTTTTAGTATTTATAGTAAAAAAAAAGCTAGTAAAAAGTATTATAATAAAAATAAGTATTTACTTTATATTATAAAATTTAATAAGTATTATATATATAGAATAATATAAAATTAGAAAAAAAGAAAAACTATATAATAATATAGTTATAGTATAGCCTAGATAGATTTTTCTAATTATAGAGTAAAAAGTATTTTAAAAGTAGCTAAAAAAGCTTTAAATTTTAATTTTAAATAATAACTTAAATACTATATATATAATTAGATGTTTATTTTATTATAGTATATATATTTTATTTTAGTTTTTAGTTATTAAAAATTATTAAATATAGTTATAGTATAAAAAAAAACTATAAAGTTATATTATATTCTAGATAGTATATAATACTAGAGATATTAAAATATCTTCTAATTTAGTATTACTTCTATAGATATTATTTATAACTTTCTAGAAATTTATATATAAAATATTTTTTATTATAATATAGTAGAAAAAGCTTAGTATTTCAATTTTTTTTATAGAAAGTAATAAAATAAATTACTATTTATATAAAAAAACTAATATAAAAATATAACTAACTTTATATAAAAGTAGTATATAAGAGTTATTAAATATAATATAGTTATTTTTACTATAACCTTTTAGTTAAATATAAAAATAATTATTAATTATTATTAATTAATTTCTTTATATTTTAGTAATTATATTATAAATGTGTAATTTTTTTTAAATATATTATAGAGTACTATTAGTAGATAGAAATATATAAGTTATAAAGAATTAGCTATAATAGCTATAGAGGTAGTAAGGGTATATAAACTTTAACCTATTATATCTTTCTAACTAGCTTATATAATCCTATACTTTTATATATTTTTTTTATCTATTCTTCTTCTAGTTTTACGCTCTTATATTATTTTTCTTTATTTAAAACTTCTATTTTCCTTGTGTTCCTACCTATGTAAGATTAGTAAATAAAAAAAAAACGTCTATAATAGCGTAAGTTTACCCCTTTTTTACTTCTTTTTTGTACATTCTAACATAGCACCTACGACTAGGGCCACTAGGCCTAATCGGGCTAGTAGGGCAACTAGTTCTAATGTAGTAATCTCTACTAGAAGGCCCCCTAGACGTCCTATTAGTTCAAAGTCTTTGTAAGTTTTTTTTTTTTTTTTTTTTTTTTTTTTTTTTTTTTTTTTTTTTTTTTTTTACTTTTATCTTATTACTTCTATAATTATAGCTTACTAATAATAGTTATAGGCTTACTAAAAGTAGTTTTCTTGCTATTCTACAGCAAAATACTAGTACTACTAGTACTTTAGTATCTTATCTATCTAATAAAGATAAAGATATTAAAGAAATTACAAAAGAATTGCAAGAAAAAAAGCAGGAGCTAGAAGCTTCTAAGCAAAGTAATTATATATTTTTTATATCTTTTTTATTATATTTTTTAACTAATTATTATAGGTGTAGTAGATTTGCAGGCTAGAGTCTACGAATTAGAACAAGAAAATTTAGAGTTAAAAGAGAAAAATCAAGACCTTTTACTCTAAATCCAGCTTTCTACTAACCCAATTGGGCCTAGTAAGTTATATTCTATTATTTTCTATTTTCTAAACTAATTTTCTATAGTCCCTAACAAAGCTCCTACTGTAATAGACTCTACTTTAGAAGAGGTAGATCTTTGTAAGTTTTTTATTTTTATATTTTTATTTTTATTACTTATTATTATATACTAAGTTTTACTAGTAAATTCTACCTACTACGTAGATGATTTTATGCCAAGCCCTATTAATTTACCTATTTAAACGGCTTTTGAATTATAGGTAGATTATAGATAGTTAATAATACTTTTATTAACAAAAAATCTTTTTTTATCTATTAATTAGTACTATTTTATAATAAAATAATAAGTAATTTTTATATTAAATTTAGATATATATTACCTATATAAATCTAGTTATATAATATAAAAAAGTAGAATTTTATTTAATAGTAAATAGTTAAAGTTATTATAATTTACAAAATTTAATAGATAATATAATAAAACTACTAAAAAAACTAGTTTTATAAAAGTTTTTTATATTAAATTTAAAGGAATCTATATACTAGATTAGTTATTAAAAAGGTATATAAATTATACTATTTTAGAATAAAATTAATTCTATTTATAATTATAAAAAGCTATAGTTAGTATACTAAAATAATAATATATATTAAAGCTATTTAGAATATAATAATACTATATTTTTAATAACTAAGTTTTATTATTATAAGTGTAACTATTTATCTATATATTATTATTATAATTTAACTATTATAAATAATTATTATAATTTTACTTACTATATTATATTTAATAATAGTTATAATATATATATACTTTTTATAGTAATAAAATTTACCTAGAATACTTATAATAACTACTATTAGACCTATATTCTTTTTTTTATAAATATTAAAATATAAAGGTAATAACTATTACTTTAAGTAATATTAGTATTTAAAAATAGAGTTATAATTTATAATAATAATTATAGGTAACTTTTTTAATATTAAATATAATAACTAGTAATAACTAGATTTAATAGTAAATAATAGTTAGTAGCTATAGTATTAAAAAGCTAAAGTATATATATTATAAACTTAAGTTATATAGTATAGTATATTATAGTTAATATTCTAAAATAGTTTAACTAAAATATATAGTAGGTAAGTAGTAAATAGCTTATACTATTAAGTACTAGCCTACTATATATAGAAAGGCTATAGGTTTAATTATAATAGTCTTCCTTTTTTTTATAAAAAAAAGATCTTTTACCTTTTTTTTTTAATTTCTTTAGAGAAATACTTAATAACTATAACTAGTAACTAATTATAGTATCTTAACTACTTTTTATATAAAAGATAAAGTATAAATACTATTTTAAATAGATATACTTATAGTATTATAGTTATAACTAAATTATAGAATTTTAATAAAAGAAAATTAGAAATTTTTTAAACTATTAGTTTAGAAGAATATATTTTACTATAATAATAGAAAAATATACTATTTTATATTAATAATAAATAGTTAAAAGTTAATTAAAGAAATTACTCTAAATAATAATATCTATAAATAGTTAATTTTTATTATTTAAATAGTTATTAGAATATTTATTAATAGTACTACTTTAAAGTTATAACTATAAATTATTTATAAAATAGAAGCTATTTTCTATATACAAATAAGAAAAAATAAGCTTATAAAAGGTATAGGTCTAGAGAATTATAGCTAGTAGAAAAGAAGCTATAGTATTAAAAAGCTAATATAAAGTTATTAGAAACTATATTCTATTATTCTAGTATATAATAATTAATATTCTAGAATAGTTAAAGTAAAATATATAGTAGGTAAGTAGCAAATAGCTTATACTATTAAGTACTAGCCTACTATATATAGAGAGGCTATGGGTTTAATTACAACAGCCCTCTCTTTTTTTGCAAAAAAAAGATCTTTTGCTTTTTTTTTTGTAATTTCTTTAGAGAAATACCTAATAACTATAAGTAGTAAGTAGTTATAGTATAGTAAATAAATTTTATATAATAGATAAGCTATTATTAGTATTATTAATATAGATACTTATAGTATTATAGCTATATTTAAAAGTTATATAAATTTAATAAAAAAAATTTAAAAAAACCTTTTAAGCTATTAGCTAAGAAATATAGATTTTACTATAAATATAGAAAAAAGAGTATTTAATTTTAATAATAAGTATATTAAAGTATATAAAAGAAATAGCTTTAGATAATAATAGCTACTAGTAGTTAATTTTTACTATTTATATAATTTTTAGAATTATTTTTTAAATAACTACTTTATAGTTAAAACTAGGTTCTATTTTTAGAATAGACATAATAATTAATATAAAAATAAGTAAAAATAAAGCTATTAGAAGTATAGGTTTAGAGAATTGTATTATAAACTAGAAGAGAAGAAAGTAATAACTATATAGAAATAAAAGAACAAATAACTAGACAGCTAGAGCTAGTATTTTATAACTAGTAAATAACGCTACTCTGCGTAGCGCATGTTCTATAGGCTTAGTAAAATAGCTATATAGAACAAGTTACGTGCGTTCTATAGAATTCTATAATGTTTTATAAATTCTATGTATAGAATAATATAGAATAGTATAGAATAATATAAAATAATATAAGTATATAGAAATATTAAAATACCTATATAGTAGATTATATTTAACTTATATAAATAAACAAGTAATATATTTAGTTATTTTAAATATACTTATTATTTTTTTTAGAAGCATACTTTTACTATTTTAGTAATAAACTACTATTATCTATATATAACGCCTATTTTTAAAAACTAACCTTTATATTCTTTTTAACACTAGCTGCTTTATATTATAGCTATTTAAAAAAATTTTTATACTTTAAATACTTTAAAATAAGCAACATTTCTATAGATACTCTAGATGCTTTAACTACTAGCTACTCTAGTACTTGCGTAGCTAAGTCTAACCTCTATTTTAAAAAAAAGGCTAAGTTTAAAATATAAATCCTCTAGTACAATTATTATTTCTATATTAAAAGAGATTAGGTTAATAATAATAACTAAATTATAATTATAACTAGCTTTATAAAAAAAAATACTAAAAAGTAAGTTACTTTATTTTTACGTAAATATATAGATAAAAACGTTATAAACGCTAAAAACGCTAATCTAATTAAAAATTAGAATGCATTTAAAAATAAACTCTAAATAATTTTCTTCTTTTTTAAAGAATTAATTATTACTAAAGAAAAAATTTAAATATTATAATAAACTAAGTTTACTATAGACTATACAATAATATTTTAGTTATACTAAAAATAATTTAACTAGAATAATAAAGCATTAATACGTATATATAAGTAAGGTTTTAAACTAGAAGTTTATAAAAAACTTATAAAATCTAGAAGTATTATTAGAATACTAGATAACCTAGTAGAAAATGTAATTTATATTAATAATAACCTATATAAACTTAAATTAGCTAAATAAAGCTATAGATAAACGTTACCTACTATAGGCAGGTAGAAGTCTAGAAAACCCTAAAGATTATAATACTAGCCTAATAATAAGTAAAGCTATTAGGCCTACTAACCTATATAATAGAGGATTTACTAAAGCTATAGTATAGAACCTATACATATTAATAATGTTATTAGAAAAAAAATCTATTTAAAAAAAAGTAACTAAAAGCAGTCTAGTAGAAAGCTACTAACGTGCTATAAATATAGTAAAAAAAGCTACTTTATATAAAACTACTAGTTTAAAAATAAAGTTATACACTAGATTAATATAGTATAAATTAAAGCATTTAATAAAAATATAGAAAATAAGTAGATAATTATCTCTAGTATTAAACTATTTAATTTTAACAGCGTAGTAAGCTGTTTAGATATCTCTAATACTTTAATTAGCTTATTAGATAATATAGAGGATAAAAGACTACTTTTTATTACTATAATCTAGAATTGCATGCAGAAAGAAGCTTTTTTAAATAAAAAAATTAAGTAATACCTAAAGTATTAGAAAGCCTTAGTAGTAAACGTAGAAGACTTAAATAATAAATATAAGTTTATAAAGAAATACTATACTAAGTAAAAAAAAGTAAAAAAGTTTAAATTATAGTACTAAGCTACTACACCTCTACTATAGATATAAGCTATTCTAGTATAATAGAACTAAAAACTTAGTAATACTAAAAAACGCTTAGAGAAAGCTATTTAATAGCTTATAGAATAGCTAACCTGCAATATTAATAATAGTACTATAATAATTAATAGCTACGTTAAAAATTAATATAAAAACTATAAAATATACTTAATAATAAAGAGTTTATAGTATAGGTACTATAACAGCTAAAAAATACTATAAATTAGTAGATTACCTATAAAGAAAACTATAATAACTAGGTCTTCTAAAAACTACAGGCATGCTAGGTTAGAATAATATAAAATTACTACCTAAAAAAAAAAGCCTATAAAATAAATAATACTTTAACTAGAAAGAATAATACTTTAAAGCGCTAGAGTGCCTAATAAAGTAAAAGTAATAGGCATTTAAACTATATAAATAACTAATAAAATAAATAATATAGTAGTATATTATAGAGCTTATATACGTATAATACGTATACTATCTATTATTTAAATAAAATAAAAATAGAATACTTTTTATATTAATTTAACTACTATACGTACTAAGTATATAACTATATAGATAAAACTTACTCTAAATATCTATAGAATAAGCGCGTATAAAGCTACTTTCTAAACTTTAATAATAATAGAACACGTATCTAGATATAAACTATTATTAATAGAATATATTATAATTAAATATAGTATATATACTTTAATCTAGAATATAAAAAGTATAAAAATAAAAAACGCTTCTATAGATTTAAAAATAAGTCTTTTTTAAACTAGCGCTATACTCTAGCCCTATAAAATGTTCTATCTACGTAGTAGAAGCTATAGGCTTAACTAAACTTAAAGTAGAGTTTAAAAAATATACTATAATAGCTATAATAGACTTAAAGTATAAAGTAAACTTTATATCTGCGCGTATAGTATATATAGTAGGTCTATATCTATTAAAGAAATAAATTGCTTACTTTATAAATATAATTAATAGTAAGGCTATACCTAGTTAATCTAGAATTATATATAAAGTAATAGGATTAGACTTAATTATTAGAAATTACTAGAAATGTATAGACTTTAACGTGTTTAGCCTTTTAATATATAATATTATTTTTAGCCTTTTTTAGCTTATAAAATATAATTCTAGAATTAATTAAAAATTAGAAACATTTTAATTTAAGTGCTATAGGTTAGACGTAACTATAAACTAGCCTATATATTATTATTATATAATAGTAGATAAAAAATAAATTATAGTATATAATATAGAAAAGATTATTAGAGAATAATGCCTAAATAAAAATAACTATAAGTAATATAGGTCTAACTTTACAGATACTAGTAAAGTACTACTAAGTTAATAGATAAAAGTAAAAAAAAACTATATAACTCTAGAGATTTTTAAAAAGTATAAAGAATTTAAACTACTTTTTTAGAAAGAGATAAGTGTAGTAGTATTACCTAAATATAAGCTTTAGAATTATAAAATTATTTTATAAAAAGGAAAGTAACTAACTTTTAGACTAATTTATAGACTATTAGAAAAAAAACTTAAAATGCTAAAAAAGTATATTAAAGTTAACCTAAAAAAAGAATTTATTTAACTCTCTAAATTACTAGCAGGCTACTCTATTTTTTTTATAGTAAAAAAAATAGTAAGCTATAGTTATACGTTAACTATAAAAAGTTTAATAATATTATAATTAAAAATTAATACCTATTACCTAATATATTAGAGTTAAAGAATTAATTAGCCTATATAAAGATTTTTATAGTATTAGATCTATAAGGCGCGTATAACCTTATCTATATAAAAGTAGATAAAGAATAAAAAATAGCGTTTAGAATACGCTATAGCTACTATAAGTATATAGTAATACCCTTTAGTTTTACTAATACTCTAGTAATATATTAGGCTTTTATTAATAACGTTTTAAAAAAATACCTAGATATATTTATTATTACATATTTTAATAATATTCTTATATATTTAAATAATAAATAGAAATATATCTAGTATATTAGATAAGTTCTAACTATATTTAAATAGTATAACTTGTAACTAGAACCTAAAAAATATAAGTAGTATAAAAAAGAAGTAGAGTTTCTAGAATATATAGTTAGTATCTACAGAGTAAAAATAAATAAAAATAAAATAAAAGTAGTTATAAACTAGCCTATACTTAAAACTATAAAAGATATCTAGTTATTTTTTAAATTTATAAACTTTAATTAATAGTTTATTAAAGATTTTTTTAAAAAAGTAGCGCTTTTTATAAAGCTAACTAAAAAGGAGCAAGCTTAGAGATAGAGATAAAATAAAAAAACTATATTTAATAATATAAAGTAGGTATACATAGAACTACTAATATTAGTATTTTTCTAAAGTAGTAAACTATTACGCTTTAAAATAAATGTATTAGATTTTATAATAGGCGTAGTAGTATTATAAAAATAAAATAGTAAATAGTATCTAATTACGTACTACTCTAGAAAGTTTATAGTATCTAAAAAGAACTATAACGTATATAATAAAGAACTTATAGCTATTATTAATATATTAGAGTACTAGCGTATCTACGTAGAGAGCTACTTAGAATTTATAATATTTTTAGATTATAAAAACCTTATAAGCTTTACTATAATAAAGACTTTTAATAGATAATAAGTATAATAGTTAGAAATACTAGGCTAGTATAAATTTAAAATTATATATATTTTAGGTAAAAATAATAGTAGAGCTAATACTTTTAGCTAAAAAACAGACATTATAGAATCTAAAAGAATTATTAAAAATATAATTTTTAAAGCTAATAAAAATAGATTATTAGAACCTACTAGAATATTTAGTGTAGTACTTACTATTACATCTAAACTTATAGAGAAGTTATAGAAAGTAGTTATTTAAAGCTACTATAAAGACTCTATATATAGTTACCTAGGTATTTAATATACTATAAAACTAATTTAGCAGAACTACTAGTTTAGAAATATAAAGAATAAAGTTATAGACTTTATTAGTAAATGTATAGACTATTAGAAGAATAAATATAGTATATATATACTCTATAGAGAAATACAAGCACTAGAACTACCTTTAATACTTTAGAAGAACATCTCTATAGACTTTATAATAGGTCTACCTCTATTAAAAGATCTAGTTACTAGATTTATATATAACGTAATTATAGTTATACCTAATTAATTTATAAAGGTAGCTAAGTACATTCTATTTAGAAAAAACTTTATAGCAGTATAGCTAGTATACATTTTTATTAATAGAATTATTAGATATTATAGCATTCTAAAGTTAATTATTAGTAACTAAAATAAGCTATTTATATTAAACTTTTAGATATTACTTTTTACTACTATTAAAACGTAATATAAACTATCTATAGCTTTTTATCTAGAGATAGATAGATAGATAAAGTAAATAAATTGTACTATAAAAGCCTATCTACAGATATATATTAATTAGTAATAAAATAATTAGATTTTACTATTACCTATAGTTTAGATAGCATACAATAATAAAGTTTTAGAGTCTATAGAATAGACTTTATATTTTGCTAACTATAGAAGATACCTAAATCTCTTTACTAGAATATTACTCTATTAGAAGATAGAAGTAGCTATGCTTATAGCTAAAAAACTAAAAAAAGTTTATAAAAAATTAAGTAAAGCTTTTCTAGATGCTTAACGCAGTAGCATTTTATATATTAATAAAAAATAAAAAATAGTACTTTAGCTAAAAAAAAGGGATAAAGTATATTTTTTTATAAAAAACTTTTATATAACACAACCTAATTGCAGATTAAACTACGTTAAAGTTAGACTATTTTTAATTAAAAACTAAAAGAAACTAGTTATGTATACATTTAACTTTTTGCCTAATACTAAAGTACACTCTAGATTCTATATAAAAATATTAGAACTAGCTAACCTTTTAACTCTATTATAGACAACCTTCTATTATAAATAATAGAAAGAAAATAAGTTTAAAGTTAAAAAAATAATAATATATTAAAAAAAATAAGGTAATAAAAAATACCTAGTTAAATAGTTAGAGTATAATAATTCTAAAAATATATAGAAACTAGAGATAAACTTTATAAACTACTAGTAACTTTTTACGCAGTATTAGGCGCATTGTCTATTAACCTATTAAAGTTAGAATTGCCCTCTAGAAAAGATAGTATAAAAGAACTCTAGTTAATAGATAGTATTTCTAGTATAAAGCTATTATTTAGAAAAGACACTTTATAATTTATTGCCTCTCTAGCTTCTAGAGCTTTAATATTAGTTATAAATTTTTCTAATTTATCTATCTACTATTATTTACAACGCTTTAATAGTTTTTTTTATTTTTAAAAAAAATCTTTTTTTTAACGCGTAGTAAGTAGGGCCTTAACTACTATAGCTTTAGCTTTATTAGCCTCTATTTTTTACTACTTAAAATAAGTAAGCTTTTTATCTAGTTTTAAAAAATCTAGAAGTAGAACCTCTACTAGTATATACTCTTTTACGCTATTATAATAATAGTTACTACACTTCTTTTTTAATAATAATATCTAGTACTTTAGATTCTTTTTTATATAATATTAACACGTAACTATAGTAAAAAAACTAATATAATTAATTTAAGCGCCTATAAAATAATAATAAGCGGTACTGTAAAAAACTATTAAGTTAGTTTATAAAGATATAAAGCTAGAAAAGAGGGGATAGTATTATAAACTAGAAAAGAAAAAAGTAATAACTATATAGAAATAAAAAAACAAATAACTAGATAGCTAGGGCTAGTATTCTATAACTAGTAGATAATACTACTTTATATAGCGTATATTCTATAGGCTTAGTAGAATAGCTACATAGAATAAATTATATGCGTTCTATAGAATTCTATAATATTCTACAGATTCTACGTATAGAATAATATAGAATAGTATAGAATAATATAGAATAATGCAAGTATATAGAAATATTAAAATACCTATATAGTAGATTATATTTAACTTATATAAATAAGTAAGTAATATATTTAGTTATTTTAAATATACTTATTACTTTTTTTAGAAGCATATTTTTACTATTTTAGTAATAAACTACTATTATCTATATATAACGCCTATCTTTAAAAACTAACTCTTACGTTCTTTTTAACACTAGCTACTTTATATTATAGCTATTTAAAAAGATCTTTACAATTCTATATAGTTTAATATATAGTAAATAGTAGCTATAATTAGAGTTAAATAATTATTAGCTAGATAACAGCGTTTTTTACAACTATAAAAGAATTTATATCTGTAAATATAATAATTTAAAAATAGTAGTTATTAAAAAAGCCTATTATAGAATATACGCTAGCTATAGTAGTAAGTATAAAATATATATAAAAGTTAGTTAATAGTACTACTAGCTATATATAACTACTAATATTACTAAATATATTTAAAGCTGCCTAATTTATAAAAAAACTAAAGTATTTTATAAAAGTAAATAAGGCTTTCTATACCTATTTTTTATATTTAATAGATATTAGACTAATATATCTATAGATTATATTACCTATTTACTTTTTTATATAGATAATAGTTATATATATACTAATATTTTTATTATTATAAACTAGTTTAGTAAAAAGAAAAAGTTTATATCTATTATAGATCTATAAATTTATATACTAGTACGCGCGTTTATTAAATATATATTGTATAAAAAAGGCTATCTAGACACTATTATTTATAATTAAAGTATTTAATTTATTTTATACTTTTAAACACGTTTATATTAATAACTAGAAACTAAACTAAAGCTATCTACTATGTTTTACCTAGAATCTAATAGCTAAATAGAAAATGTAAATACTTTTTTTATATAATACTTTTAAATCTATATTAATTATAAATAAAATAACTAGGCTTTATTTTTTCTAATAGTAGAATTTAAAGTAAACGCTGTAATAAGTATAAATACTAGTATTTTAGCTTTTAAAGCTATAAAAAATTATCTACTACGCTCTAGACTAGAACTAGTAATTACTTTTATAAAAAATAAGCTACTACTAGCGCCTATACACGTAGACTATTTCTAAACTAATTAGTTTACTAATAAATTTAATTAATTTTATTATAAACTCTAACTTAGTTTTTAATAGGCTTAGACTAAATAAATAAAATAAACTAATAAAAGCTATATACTTACTAAAAAGCTATATATTAGTAACTATATTATATTTAATATCTAAAATATTTAATATATTCTACTAGTAAGCTAGTTAACCTAGTAAGCTAGTTAAAATCTACTAAGCTTTATACTTATTCTATTACTCTACTATAGACTAATAACGTTACAAGCTACTAATATAGAATAAAAGAAAAATATAGCTTGCTATCTAAGCCTATAAAGCTAGCTAATTTAAAAGCTATTAAACTATAGCTATAGCTTTTAGCGTTAATTAACATAAACTTTCTAAATAAATTAATAGAATTACTTTACACTTTTAAATTTAACTTAACTACTAGAAACTTACTACTACTAAAAAGTAGATAATTATCTAATATATTTTTAACTTTAATTTATAAAAGTTTACTTTCTAGCTATATAAATTAAAAAATATAGCTAATAAAATACTAGAAGTACGCGATAGAATACTAGTAGGTAAGTACTAGGCTAAGCGCTTTATAACATACTCTAGTAAACTTAAAATAGCTTTTAATTAAGTAAAAAATAGATAGAGAATAAAGTAGAAAAATCTAGAGATTATTAGCGCGTAGTTTAAATTTCTAGATAAAATAAAAGCTAAGTATAGTATCTAGAATAATAATATCTATAACTTTAATAAAACTAGTTTCTAGATAAGCGTAATTAGGTCTATAAAAGTTATTATAGACTCTAAAAAACATAATTAGCTAGACTTTATCTAGCTAGGTAATTATAAATAGGTTACTATTATCTAGAGTATATATATTTTAAAGGATATAACTCTACTTTTTATTATTTATAAAGAATGTGTATATATCTCTACGTAGTATAAAAAAGCTAGTATTCTTTATAACTAGAAACTTTTAGTATTTAAAAATAGCTAGATAAATAATATGTTTAAACTAGAGTAGTTAAAGCACTTTAACGCGTATATAAAGGCGTAAAAGGTAGAGATATACTAGTTACTAATTTTAGATAGCTATAAAAGCTACTTTAACTAAAAGTTTAAAAACTACTATATAGAAAATAAAATTCTAATGCTTTATATACCTTTTTATTTATTTTATATCCTCTAGCTACTTAATATAGTATATTTTTTACTATTAAAGTATAAATACTACTAGCGCGTATAAAACTTAGTACACTAACGCGTTTTTTATATTAATAAAAAAAGCTTCTTTCTAGCCTTTAAAAACGCGTTTTTTAACGTGTTTATAGTTAATAACTGTTAAAAAGCTTTTAAAGTATTAGAGTTAGTCTCTACTAACGCGTAGGTAGTATTAAATTACTTTAAAGTATAGTTATATACTTTATTTTAACCCTCCTCTCTAGTAAACTTATAGTAATTAAAAACTCTAAATAATATTTATAAATTTAGGTTTTAGTTAAAGCTTATACGTAAGTTTTTTATTTAGTTATTTATAACTATATAAGCTAGCTTTTTATAGCTTATAAAAAAAGCTAAACTAATACTATACTAAAATACTTTTTTTTAAGCCTATAACTATAAGCTTAAAGAGTAATTAGTAAAAATAATAAAAAAAAAAAGTATAAAAAAAAAATCTAGTAAAAAAGTACTTTTAAATATAGTACTAGGTTATAAACTACTATAGCTTTAACTATAGTACTTACTCTATTAAAACGTGCGTATAGTAGTAGTAGTTAAATACCTATTTAACTAGGTGTCTAATACTATAGTAATTATAAAAAAACTAGGCATAACGTTTATATATACTAGAAAAGTTTAGAAAGTACTTTTAAATCTAATATAAGCTTTATAGTAGTAGAGTCTAACGTTAATAGTAATAATAATAATAATTAAAAATATAGTATTTATAATACCAAGCTATTTTAACTAGTTTACTAGGTTAACTAGCTTACTAGTAAAATACATTATATAATATAACTAAATTAGTTATTTAATTTTAAAAATTATAGACTTTATAAAATTACCTATATTATTAATAATATAGTTTATAGAGTAGTTTTACTAGAAAATATCTAGAAAATATATAATATTTTTACCTATAGCTACTTTATTATATTACTACTAATAGGCTTCTAGGTTAAATAATAAATAATAAAAAATAAATCTAAATTACTAACTTTAATATTAATAATATACTAACTACTTTATTAAAGCTATTATTAATAGTTATATTAATAGTAGATTATATAATTTATATAACTAATTTAAAGGCCTACTATAGTACTAGATACGCTAGGCTAACTATTTAAATAGTTTTAATAATCTATTCTAGAAACTTTATACTAACTTTTTAGATTCTACTAAATTTATTTATAAATACTATACTATTTACTCTACTAAGCCTAGGCTATATAAAAAGTTTATAATACTTATTAGTAAATAAAAACTATTTATAATAATTTTAGCTAAGCTTTTTAATTTTATAATAAACTAGAGTAATTTTCTAGTAAATACTTCTATTATACTTTACTATAATATATTAAACACGTAGTAAAAAAAGTACTACTACTAGGCTTTCTAGTATAGTATATTATAAAATAGTTTTTTAATTTAAATTTATATAGTAAAAACTAGAGAGGACTTTATTATAGTATAATAACTAGAGATATAATAGAATTTTTACTTAGTAACTACTATAGTAGTACCTAAAAAAGTTACTAGATATATTATCTAGTAGTTATATTATATAAATTACTTTTTCTATTTAATATATTTATAACTATTTATAGTGTATTCTATAAAGCTACTATAAGCCTTTTTAGAAGCTACTAAAGCTTTTTTATAATAGAGCTCTCTATGCTTTTAATAAATAAAGCTATAATATTTAAATAATAGAGAAAATATAAATTATTATAATAGAATAATAATTTAGAATATAAATATAGTTATTTACTTTAGATAATAAAACTACGTGTAGCCTTTATAAAACGTAGTAATTTTTATATAATTATTAAGTAACTAAAACTACTTTTTTTAAAAAAGGGGATAGTATTATAGATTAAATTTATAACTTCTAGCTACTAAAGCGTTACTAGAGCTTTAGAGCTACTCTGCTAGCGCTAGGCCTAAATAGGCGCGCTTTAGTTAGTAAAAATACTATAGTTTTACTTTATATATAGAAAACTAGCTTTCTATATAGTATTTTACTCTAGAGGTTTAATCTATATACTCTATAAATACTTCTATAATTGCCTATATCTTTATAAAAATAATAAAAATATACTATTAAAAATAGTTATAAAAGTAACTTATTAAATAAAAATACTACTTATTTATTTATATAAATTAAATAGAATCTACTATAAAAGTATTTTAATATTTCTATATATTTATAAAATTGCTATAATAGAAATTATTATATCTATTAGTAGCTAGTATATATATCTATTAGAAACTAGTATAGATATCTATAGGTAGCTAGTATATATATCTATTAGTAGTTATAATAAAAGCTATTATTTCTATTAGTTATATAACCTATAATACTATAGAGCTACCTATTAAATTAGCGCTTTATTATCTACTTACTATTTATAGTTTTTATCTATTATAAAAGAATAATAATAGTAGTTTAAAGTATTAATAGAATAGAATAGGCTATTTTACTTTTTTTTATTTTTATAAATAGATATTATTTTTTAGTTTAGAATAATAAATATAATTTACCTAAAAACTAGGTTATTATAGCTTTTAGAAATAGCTAGATATCTAATAAACTTAGGTTTTAGCTATTATAGTCCTTTAATACCTATTCTAAAATATCTACTATTAAAAAGTATTACTTACTAATTATTTATAGCTATAATAGCTATAATTTATTTAAATTATAGTAAATTAAATAGAGTAGTAAATAAATTAAGTATATTTAGAAGTTAGATATAAATTAGATTATATTAGTCTAGATATAAATTAGAGTAAAATTAAAGTTAGATTAGACTTATTTAACTTAAAAGTTAAAGTAAAGCCTAAATTCTATAAACTAAAACTTAAAGTAGAACTAAAATTATTTTTAATATTAGTTAGATTAATATATAGATTAAAGAATAAAATTAAGTTTTATTATATTATACTATTTACTATACACTTTTAAAGTATATAAAAATTATTATAGATAGTAATTATAAAAGAATATAAATAGTATATATATAAAAAAACTTCTATATATACTAGAAAAGTTATATATTATTACTAATCTATATTTAAGCTTTTTTTATAAAATCTAAGTATAAATTTTAGTCTATAAAATTTAAATTTTACTTTAATCTATTTAGTAGTTAAAAAAAATAAAATTATAAAGTTAGATTAGAGTTAGATTTTATATAAATTTATTTAAAACTTATTTTAGTTTTATCTATTTACTAGTTTAAATACAATTTAAAAAATTATTACTATATATATACTTTTTATAGCTATTTAATATAATTTATTAAATAGTTTTAAAGTAAATATATAACTATTTAGCTAAAAAGATAATATATAATTCTATTCTATATATTCTTAAATTTAAGTGTTTTTCTACTCTATATACGTTTATAAAGCTATAATAAGTTCTAGTAATATTTATATATAGTTTTAAACTACTAAACTAGTTTTATATAAACTATAAATAGTTATTTAATACTTTATAATTTTACTATATACTTTATTACTACTTTTTATTAATAATAAGCTCTAGTAATTATAAACTCTATATAATACTTTTAGACTAAATATATTAGATTAAAAATATAAAGTACTAAAAAACATTTAAATTAGTTTAAAAAAATATTAAAGTACGTCTAAATTAAAAAGCTAAATAAATTATATTTTTATTAACTTTATATAAAAAGATAAGAAATTTTTTTTTTATAGTTTAATTAAAGAAGTATTCTATATAGAATAGAATTTAGTAGTAGTTCTAAGCTTTTATAGAGTTTTATTTTCTCTACTATATTAGCACCTAAGTAATAGTAAATTAGAAATTTCTAAAGAATCTAAACTAGATATAGTATAGAGGTAGTTTAGGTAGAAATTAACTTAGTTTTCTATTTTTAATTAGTTTATATAGAGAAAAATAGAGGTAGCTTCTAAAAAAGCTTTAATAGCTAAAAGTTATTATTCTAATAGAATTTAGTTTTTTATACTAAATTTCCATTTAAAATCTATAAAAGTAAAAACTTATAAATATTTAAACAGTTTACTAATTTCTATTATAAAAGCTTTTAATAATATATTTAAAAAAGCTATAATTATTATATATAAGCTAGTATTAGTTTAAAAATATTACTAAATTTTAAACTACTAATAAAGCTACTATGTATTATAAATTATATAAATAAAATAGGTTTAGTATTATTATAAACTAGAAAAAAAAGAAATAACTATATAGAAATAAAGAAATAAATAACTAGATAGCTAGAGCTAGTATACTATAACTAGTAGATAACGCTACTTTATATAGCTTATATTCTAGAGTTTTAGTAGAATAGCTATATAGAATAAATTATATTTATTCTATAGAATTTTATAATATTCTATACATTCTATATATAGAATAATATAGAATTATATAGTATAATATAGAATAATATAAATATATAGAAATATTAAAATACTTTTATAGTAAATTATATTTAATTTATATAAATAAAAAAATAATATATTTAGTTAATTTATTACTTTTATTACTTTTTTTAGAAACGTAATTTTACTATATTAGTAATTTAAACTCTAACGCCTATATATTTATCTATTTCTAAAAACTAATCTATTATAGTTTTTTTAAAACTAGCTACTTTATATTATAGCTATTTAAAAAGATTTTTATAAGTATAAAAGTAATATTATAGTTAAAAAAAGTTTTTATTTAATTATTTTATAGAAGTATAAAGTAAATAGTAATAATGTACTTTATAGATAAGTAGTCTATATAAATAAATAGTCTACCTCTACTAAAACTCTACTAAAACTATACTCTATTCTAGTCTAAAGTAGTATAATATAGCGCTATATAGCGTAAAACTAGCCTAAATACTATTTTATAACTACTTCTACTTTACTTTTATATATTTATAAGTTATACTCTATTTTATAGCACTATATATAGTATTATACCTATTTATAGCTTTTACTAGCCTACTTTTTTTTTTTTACTTTTTTTCTATTACTACGCGCTTTAAACTCTTTTAAAGTAGTTAAATATAGGCTTTTTTTAGCTATAAAGTTACTTTTATACTAAACCTACTTTTTATTATATAATTTATAACGCGTAGTAGCTTTATTAGTAGTTTAAAGCTTAGTAATTTTTTTCTATACTAATACTAGCTTATACGCGATAATTATAGCCTTTTTTAATACTTTTTTAAAAGCTTTAACTATAAAAGTTAGTAAGCTATCTATATACTTTTAAATTTTTATTTTTATAAATATTAATTATAACTCTAGTTTAAAAGTATTACTTAAAGTTTATAACTACTAAAGCTTATTATTAATAAAAAGTAGTAATAGAGTATATAACTAGACTTTAAAACGTAATATAACTAACTCTAGCTTATATAAAACTAGTCTAGTACTTTAAAACTTTTTTTAGATATTACTAAAAGTTATTATAGCTTTATAAACGCGTATAAAGTAAAGCAGGAATTTAAGCTTTATAATATATATAATATAGTTATATATAAGCTTTTTAGCTTAGTAGCTATACGCCTACTTTAAAAAAGTAAAATAATTTATATTGAATAGCTAGAGAAAGTATAATAAATAAAAAAGTATATATATAGTAATAATCTTTTTCTTTTTATAGTATTACTAGAATTTAAATAAATTATAGCTTTTATAGCTATTAATAATAAATAGCTAGTACTTTTTAATAGTACGCGTTTTAGTATAGGTATTAAAGTACTCTAGCTACTAATATCTAAGTTTATTAGTTATCTAGCTATTTTTAAAGACTGTAATAATCTAATTTTTAAGTAGGCTATTCTTTTTATACTAAACTAAAAAATAGTAGCAGCCTTTAAAAATAATAAAAAGTAGAATAGTCTATTCTATTATATTAATTCTTTAGATAACTATTATCTACTTCTAGTTACTCTACTAGACTATTTTTAGTTATTTTTAATACTCTAAAGCTATAATAACTACTTCTATTAATATCTAGCCTATTATAAAGTCTATTTTATTAAAGTTATATATATTTTTATTCTAGATACTATACTTTTTTTTTATATTAGCTACTAGTTTAAACTAGGTTTTAATAACTTTTAAATTTTTATATAGAGCTTTTTTATAGTTATACTTATAATTAAACTTTACTTTAAATTTAAAGTAGTATTTAATAAATGTACTAGGCTAGTTTACGCTAATATAGTCTAGATTATACTTATTATATAATAAATTAGCTATATCTACTATAGCTATAAATTTTAGAGAAAACTTTTATATATATAGTTTAAGTATATACTAAATAATTACCTCTTTTTTATTTTTATTTAGTTTTTTTAAATTAGGTGTATAATCTCTACGTAAAGGTTAACTAGTGTGTTTTTAATATAAAGTAGTATAGAAAATATTATAAATAGCTATAGTATATTATAAAAAAAGATTTATATTTTATTTTAAAGTCTATAGCGTAAGCTATATCTAAGCTTTATTAGAGAGTTCTATCTAGTATTATTAGTAGAATATTACGTAGGTATATGTAGTTTTAGTAGGGTTTTAGTAGAGGTAGACTATTTATCTATATAGACTACTTATTTATAAAGTATATTAAAAAAAAAAGTAATAAAAAAATAGACTAATAAAAGTTATAAGTAAATATAATACTATATATAGTAGTATAAAATAGAGTATAACTTAGAAATATATAAAAATAAAGTAAAAGTAATTATAAAATAGTATTTAAACTAGTTTTATACTATATAGCGCTATATTATACTACTTTAAACTAAAATAGAGTATAGTTTTAGTAGAGTTTTAGTAAAATATTTAACTTACCTATGTGTCTAACTTACCTATAAAGTACGTTAGCTGTTATAATAGGGGTTAAAGTGCATATAGATTGGATGACCCTAGCCTATCGTGGCACAAGCGTCACATTAGTCAGCACGACGCACCGTCTCACGGTCATGCATCATTGCTTTTGCCACCATCTTCAGCATGGCATGTGCAGAATCATCGACTTTAAGCCAGCCCACCAGCGCGGGCCGAGCGCAATGCTTCGCCCGTTTGTACGATGTTAGAACATGAGCTTCAAATTCGTAATAATGTCGCATCCCGATCAGATCAAGGATCGCAAGAAACAGGAAATCATCCGCCAGCATGCCATCCGTAACGGAATACGTCGTAGCCGAGCTGACCGTGCAGAGCGAAGAGATCTATTCGTGCCTTTTCGGGTGAAGGAACAACGACGAAAGCGGTTTCCAGCTGTCTTGACGATCACGCCATCTATCCAGCTGATAGATCCTTTCGACACGCTTTGCGCCTGTCCTGAGGGGCTGCGCACCCTTCTGCGACATCGTATGTATATGCGGATGCTCTCTTACAATATATGAATCTAACGCCCAATAGCATCGGCGAAGCAAGCGGGTGAACCGGTCTTCTGCATTGATGATGCAGGCAAGCTCTTCTTCCAGGGCATGGACAGTATCCTCAAAGGCGCGTTGACGGACCCTACCCTGTTCCACGCCCTATCGCTTGTCCTCACGCTTGCGGTCAACACTAACGTTCCAAATGTCGAGATACTCACATACCGTAGCAAGCTCCTCGAAAGCATGCAGATCGCTATGGTATACCCTGGCTGGCAGCCAACAGCGTCTACCATCACTGCTATGCTCATGCTTATCGGATATGAGTATCGCATCGAGAGTGGTGATACCGGCAGTATATCCACACACATACGCGGAGTACAGAGGATGATGAGCTTGTATCAAGTGGAAAGCATTGCCGTTGTTGCACAAATGCAACGCGCCTTGTTTTGGCAGAGCTCTTGGGTTGCTTTGTCCTCAATACACCGCGTTTGATCTCGCACAAGATGTATGATGGCTGGAAGAATCCACGGCATATAGACGCCCAGGCCTGCCTTGTAACGCCGAGCGGGCTTTGCGGCATAATTGAAGATTGGCCGATAGAATTCGCCATTATACTGCAAGACCTAGCTATGCTGTGCAAAACCGTGGACAAACGCGCAGCTATGGGGGCGCTCCTGTTTGTCGATGATACCCAAGCGAATCTGGAGTCTCGGTTGGTAGACTTGCTCAGCGCGTCCCACCTTTCAAAGCCATCGGCAGACTTCCTGTACGAAGCGTGCATCCACGCTGCCTACTTGTGTACATATAAGCTGTCTGTCGGGGTCTGGGATAGTTGCTTCATTCCCGAGATATGTGTCGATCCAATTCTTTCTCATCTTGTAGCTGTCGTCCATGATTCACGTTTGACATCCTCGCCTTCGCTTTTGTCATGGTTGTTGTTCCTAGTGGGCAGCTTGACCGAACGGTCACACATCAGGCAGAGAGTCAAGACATTGATCGAAAGTGTGTTCTTAAAGCATCTCGGGACGGTAAATCGAGACTGGGATGACGTGGAGACCTGTATGATGGCGTTCATCTGGTCTGAACATACTATGAGGAGGAAGGTCTTCCGCTTCTGGCAGGAACTTCATTTAGATGTAACCCCGTCATTGTGTCGAGAAGAAGTAAGTAGCCTTCACGTTATGTGACATCGCAGGAACCGATTGTTGATCGCTGAGAGGACGCTTACTACATCTCGCATGAAGGATGCAAGTGTGAAGTACAAGGTACACCATCTTTTCCCAAAGTGATATAATTATGATATACTATACTCGGTTATCTTGTTGCGTTGCATCATTCTACTCCATATCAGCACCCCTTCCAATTGATTTTTCTTTAGATCCTATGAGTTTAACACTTTGGATAATTTATCAGTTAGAGCTTGCTATCAGCAGTAGCGATATCTTTCATGCTGTTTGTAGTTTTAGACCCAGTCTTGATGTTCGCGGGGCATCACGTGCGGCACGGTGCATCACGTGCGGCACGGTGATGCGTAAGCACGGACTGACGCGTAAGCAAGCGACGTACCTGTTGAGAGATCCGACACGCACCTATCATACGGAGAATTGAATGCCTGAGTAGCCACCTCATTCGATACCATACCGTCAAGCGCTTCACGTAATAGTCGCAATGGAAGACCCAGAGCGAAAGCGGCATTGTTGGCAATGTCGTCGGAACTGCGTCGTTTGCGACTCCACACAACCAGCATGCCGGAGGTGTGTTGAAGCCGGTGTCTTGTGCCCTGGATATAGCGCTGTCGAACCCAAAAGACTGCGGTGGCTCGAAATCGGGAAAGTCTTGTCTAGAACTCGCAGAGTCAAAAATGCGCATCTGGCTGGGAAATCAACCACGGTTGTCGACGCTTCAGCCCAGGCTTTTGAGCTGGGAGGAGTCAATCTGAACATCCCAATTCTAACGCCGGACCAGTCCGCATTTTCTGCCTTGTTTCAAGCCGCGGAGTACTGTAAGTCTTGGTTGCTGCCGGCATAACTTGGAGCTACACACTAATTCGGATATTTCAGATAACACATGCATCTTAGAAGACCTAACTCCAATACACGAACTTGGAAGACATCCTTACATACACCATGTCTCGCCGGCAGCCCTGAAGCAGGCTGTATCGGTCCCGGAATTCTTAAGGTCCGGCCTCATCTGTATGACCTTAAATCACCGGATGAATCGACTTGGCGTAGTATCCAAATCGGGAGCAACAGACTTGGCTGAAAAGTATTATACTCACTGGGGCATTACCATCCGCTCGCTTAGTGAGCAGTTCAGTCTCGAGAATGTTCGCACGAGTGATGTAGTCCTTGCGGGGATCTTGACTCTCTTACTCGCTGATGTAAGTCTAGTCCTGTGAATGAAGGCGCTGGATCTCTACTAACGTAAACTACAGATTCAGAACGGCGCTCATGTCTCATGGCAGCATCACTTTGATGGTGTTCACAGGCTTGTCAGCCTGCGTGGCGGATTTCGTGCATTGGCCCTATCGCGAAGCCTGGCCCCGTTGATGAATTGTCTCTGGTTGTACGTGGCTTTACTCCTCCTGCTGATGGACTTGTCACAAACTGGAAATTAATATTTTCATATAGCATAAGCATCATCGCAAACACGACGTGTCCGGCGTCGCACCTCGACTTGTCGAAAATTTCGCATGCCGAAACATCAAACTTTATGCAAGAGCACTACCGCTGCGCAACGACACCTACGCAAATGTTCCCTCCATATTTGCTAGCCGAAGTATCAAAGATTAACTATCTCCGTCTGCAAGCGAAGAGCAAGAAGACAGGTGTGGAAGACCATCTGTCAGACGAAGCGTACAGCATACTGGAGAGTATCGAAGCATTCTCCCCAGATGAGTCTGCACAATACAAGTTCTCGTCAAAAGAGGACTGGATACGCATGGCGATTCTGTACAAGTCTGCGACAGTACTTTACTGCATCCTCTCTTTACAGAGTGTATCCGTGTTCCCCGAAAATTCGGCGCTGAGAACTACCTGTGTCACCCATGGTCAGGTTCTGCTGTTTCACCTCCCCGAAGCCCTGTCATCAGCCAAAACTAAGAGATTCATGCTGTGGCCACTGGTACTGCTCGGCGTGGAGGCAGTCCACAGTGGTATGGCGACTCGTGACTTTGTCTCAAAGCAGCTGCCAGAGCTGAGTCAATCTGTCGGCACATCCATACCCCTCACAGCCCAAAATTTGCTTCAATCATTTTGGGCATCGGGTCTCAACCGTTGGGATGACTGCTTTGACAGGCCATACCCATTCACGATGCAAATTGCAGTGGACGTTAGCCGAGTATCAGCACCGTGATTGTTGAAGTCCAGGCTCTGTAGTGAGGTATACAGTTCTTGTCATTCTTGATACTTCCTATTCAAGAAGCCCTTTTTTCTATGATGAGTTTAAGACAGTCAAGTGGCGGCGAAAATTGTCGGCCTGCTCTTCAACAGCAACACAGAAAGACACCTACCAGATATGCTGACAGCGCACACAACAGCGCGAGCTTTGTCCGGACTCATACACTGCAGAACGACAATGCCAACTCATTCGAAGCGCTGATTGCCGAAACTCTTCGAGATATAGTGCAGCGAGGCTGCTACAACCGTAGTAAGAAGGGGCTAGCAAGCCCTTTCTAGAATCAGCACCTGCAGCTTGTACGATCACGAGCTCATCGCAAATAAACTCGCAATAGATAGTGGGGCAAGACGACGCTAAAGATGGAGGATTGAGCTCAAGACTACTACAGCTACGAATTATTCCGCTCCTGCTCTACGAAAGGCTAAGGCCTATCCGTAAAATCTCCTCAATGCTCGAACCCTCAGATAGCCACCTAATCTACCTTCCTTTGAGACAAAATCTCACCTGCGAGGGCACGCAGACTGTCGGCCTGCATGATCGCACTCAAGGTCAACTCAACAGCAGTTTCTCTGCGGATCCAATTGCGCAGCTCGACAGAAACCAGAGAATCGAGATTGTACGACGTAAGAGGCGTGTCGGGCAGCACTTCTTCCCGCTCAATCATGGTCATCGCAGAGACCTTTGTAATCATCGCCTCAGTCAGACCGACCAGGGGGTCTTCGGCAGTGGTCCAAGATGTGGATTGTATGTCGGCTCCTCCGCCCACAGCCTTGACGCGGTTTCTCTTGTCACTCATGAGACGGACCTTGGTATGGACTGGGTGGAAATATTTCCAACCACCGTTCTGGACCGGCTGACCGTCAATGTAGACCATGAAGGTCTGCGCTCTGCCGTTGTAGACGAATGGGGAAGACGGCCCGAGTAGAATGCCACCGAAGATCGCTCGAATGTCCGCCATCGTGATAGCCACACCGAGCGATTCCTTGAGGATCTCGCTCAGATTGTTGTCCGCCACGTAGCCGACGTCCAGCACGACAGGCAATGCCACTGAAACAGTGTACTGGCCGCGGGCATTACGATATTGGGAGAATGCATTGTAGAATCCCTGTTTCCATGTTAACATTACTCTCGCGATCTAAGTGCACTTCTTGTTGTGTCACTTACGGCAGTGCCGGCATAGATGGCCTGGCCAAGATTTCCGGTATCTCCGTTGAAAGAAGAGAGAGCAACGAAAAAATCGAGGTCGTCTGGCATAAGCTCATGGAGATTCCAGGCACCCTTCACCCTGGGCGTGGTTACAATCTCCCAGTCCTCCAGAGTGGCGTTGACAAATAGTTTGTCCTAGGAGGTTCGATCAGTACTTCACTTCGATTCTCTCCATGACAGGTAGATAACTTACACTCAACAGGAGAGCGCTGTGTATGACACCTCGAACAGGAGGGAGGTCTCTTATGGCGTTCACAACTTCGGCAAGCTCGTTCCGGTGACCAACGTTGCAGGAGAATATCTTCACGCAAACATCGGTGTCTTTGTACCTGTTCAGTATCTTTTGAGCCTCGGGCCCGGCTGCTCCACTGCGGCTGAGTAGGACGATGTATCGTGCTCCGTGGTCGATCATCCAATACGCGAGATCAAGTCCGATACCGCGCGTTCCACCAGCAACAAGATACGTCGCATCCGTCTTCAAGGTCACATTCAAGGGCCGCAGCGCTGTCTCCGCGACAACAGTATCGTCCTTGCCTAATGTAATCACCATCTTGCCCATGTGCTCGCCAGACTTCAGCTTTCGGAGAGCTGTCGCGAATTGAGAAATGGGAGTCGTGGTCACGGGCTGAATGGGCTGGATGTTGCCGCGTTCAAGCAATGTGACCACCTCGCTGAAGACGTCCTTGACATCGTCTCGTTTGTACTGGTAGAGATCGCGGAGATCGATGCCAGTATAGGTGACGTTTCTGTTGAAAGGTTTCATAGGTAGGTTGTTATTCTGGAAGGCGTCCTTCTTACTTATCTCGATGAACCGACCAAAGGGTGCGGTCAGAGCCCAAGTCTCTGTCATGAGCTCCCCACTGAGAGAATTCACGATAACATCTATGCCCTTGTTGGCCGTCGCGCTCAGAATCTGGTCCCTGAACTCTGGTGTGCGGCTTGAGAAGATTCGATCCTTAGGAATGCCGAACCTTTGGTGTAGAAAATCTCTCTTCGCTTCGTTCCCAGCAGTAACGTAGACGTGAGCGCCCACGTTTTGTGCAAGCATCACACACGCCTGACCTACGGAGCCAGTTGCTGCATGGATGAGAACCGTCTCATTCTTCCGAAGTCGCGCCTTCTGGGTAAGAGCCAGTACCGCTAGGGAGTACGCAAGTGGTAGCGTGGCAGCATCTGTGATACTGACGCCCTGTGGGATTTTGCCGACGAGCCATGATGGCAACTTTATTTCCGTGGCCAGAGCACTGGAATCAGGTGTAAGGAAGAAGATGTCATCTCCCTCTCGCAGATGTGAGACCCGAGAGCCAGTCTTGATGATCTTGCCGGCCCCTTCGTAGCCAGGTGGAGCCCAGGGAATCAATCCAAGGACCACTTCGAGATCGCGATGGCCTACACCTGCTGCCTCGACCCTTACCACAACTTCGTCTTCGTCTACTTGGGATACATCAGTCCTCTGAAAATATATGGTATCAGGACTTCCTGCAGCATCGATGGTCATTTCCAAACCGCGGTCACTGCCGTCCCATAACTTCTGCGTTTTGCGGAAAGCAACTCCTTCTTCAACGGCGAATTGCTCCTTGACCTCTTTCAGTTGTCGCATTCGTGGAAGTTGGATCGCGCCGTCATGCCAAGCGAAGTCAAAGTCCTGGTCGCGCGACAGTTCGGGATCGCGTAGTTTCGTGGCAAGTTTCAGGATTCCCATGGCACCCTGATACGTGCATGGCACATCTTCGAACAAGATCAAGTTCTTCAAGTCAACCTCCATCCGTAAGGTGCGCACCATGCCTTGTATGATCTTGGCATCGGGTGAAGATCCCTCGGGTGTAACCCACAGTAATCCCGTGTTCTGCAGAAGCAGTTTCTGTAAGCTTTTGAACTTGTCTTGGTCCATGTTTTGCAGAGCGCTTTCACGTGGAGAATCGATGAAAACGTAGTATGGCTTGTCTTCAGGATCGATCTCAGCATAGGGTTTCATCTCAGTGGGATAGCCGAGTTCCGTCGAGATCAGGTCCGCCACTGACTGGGCAAACTCCACCTCGGTCTCGTCCAGGAAAGGTCCGCAAATAGTGATTGGCCTGCTCTCGTCCTGCTTTCCGATTCTGGTAGAGCACAGGATACTCACGAAGGGCTTGTCAGTTCCGTACCTACTCGGGAGAACCACGTCAACGCCAGAAAATCCACTGTCAAGGAGTAGTTGGTTCCACACATTCGCTGGCATCATTGGTCCCGCTTCGTGGTCACGGTATTTATCTTCGGCCTCCCACCAACCAGGGAGTAGCGAAAATGGAAGAACGGACGCTGGATGACGCATGGCCTCGAGCAAGATGAGCTTACCCCCTGGCTTCAGCAAGCTCCGTACGTGGATCATAGTCTTCACCATATCCGCGGTCGCATGCAGGACGTTTGCTGCAATGACCACGTCATAGTCTTGCTGTTCGAAGCCTTGGCTGCTGGGGTCCTGAGTGATGTCGAGCTTCTTATAAGTGATGCGCTGCGACCAATCACTTAGCTTCTTGCGGGCCATCTCAAAGAAGCCAGATGAGATGTCCGTGAAAGTGTAGTCGAGTACTGCCAACTCATCTCTACCACGCGATAGGCCCTCGATCACAGGTAGCGTTGTACCGGCTGTTCCGCCTCCGATCTCCAGGATGCGTTGGTTGGGCTCAAGGTCGGCCAGGTATTCAGTCAAGTGACCCAGTACCTTGCTGAGGTGGGCATTGGTGACATCTGCCTCGTAGTGGCGTGTTAGGCGACCATCTGTAAGCATGATTTCCAGTGGTTCTATCTTGCCGCGTAGTATATCCTCGATGTGCTCACCCATGATGCAGATGAGTTCGCCCTGAGCATCGCTGGTCCGCACCTCATTGAGCAGAGCTGTGGGCTCGCTGGGGTAATCCAAGTTGTACTCGGCAACAGTCTTGAAGCCCCAATGAACAAATCGGGCCAAGTGGTGTGGCAGCTTGGAGTAGTCAAGGTCGGCCGTTTCTCTCAACGCTTTCTCGATGAAGTAACATGCAGCCTCTTCACCTTTGCGGATGCGAATATCCTCTTCCACATCCAACTCCCCAGCCGCATCACGAAGCTTCTTTCTCAGCTGCTCCTGTGGGACAAAGTCATAACGTGGAAGGACTTCCCAGGACCAGTTGTCTGGCACGGTCGTGGATGGATCAATAACCTCTTCAGCTGAACCAATGTTGCGGAATGCACAGGACTCCCATTCTGCGATTGGCGTCAAGTTGTCATCAGAATCTCTCGCGAAGGCGGCTACGCCAACGTGCATGCGACCACCTCTAACATCGTAGTCAAGTCGGCGCATGACCACGTCGAAGCGATGCGAGGGATCTGATGGAATCTTGTTGGAGACCCTGAAACGGCTGATGTAATTGGGCATCTGAGCCGGTCGCCTCCCATGCTCATCATATTGGAGAGGTCCACCGCCCTGGAGGAAACCATCTAGTGTTGGAGGATCGATGCTGACAGGGGATCCTCGGGCGTACGGATCGCGTAGAGCCTCACCAAGGTCTCTCAATCGATGTTCGAGGATCGTATAACCCTTGCCTTCGAAGAACTTCACGTTGTTTCGGAAGGAAGGTCCATACAATGTAGCACGAAGGCCTGCGGTCTCATACTCAGCATTGATGTCGTGCTCCTTTAGCCCGGTCCTCGTATTGACCAAGGGAAGAGAAGCACGGAATGTGGGTGTATCCATGGTCATGTCGTTCATTTCGGGTTCGATTTGACCCCAGCTGTGCTTTGTCCATCCGCTTTCCTCTGCCCATGTCATGATCTCGAACGACCAAGCTTTGGTTGAAAAGGAGCCCTCGCCGATCGCTGCTGGCTTGAGCTTCGTCGTCATATCCACAGTCGTCTCCTCGTGTATCTCCAGACTTCGGACGACATGGAAATCGGTTACGAGAAATGCGGCGGCAGTGGTGGAGAGTGTTCTTCGGACAGCCTCGATAGCACAAGACATATAACCTGTCATAGGGAAGATGGTGGCTCCGCCGACGACGTGGTCTCGAATCCATGGCATCTCATCCAGAGTGAAGACCTGCCTGTATGTTCTCTCTTGGCTAGCGTTGGGGCTAATCTTTCTCCCGAGGAGAGGATGGAAATTCTCGCCAGGGAAGTACTTGTCGTTTGTGGATCTTGGCCTTAGCTCGTAGTCGGTCTTGTCCCAAGCATAAGCCGGAAGCTCAGTGATGACTTCAGCTTTGTGTTTGTCGGTCTGGTTGACTGCTCTTAGTTCAACACGTGCTCCCAGGGTGAACAGTGTGCCTGCTAGCTCCAGCATAGTTTGAGTGGCATCATTACCACGCAGTAAAGTTGGCAGGTATGTAAAAGACGCCGGAGTCCAGTTCTGTTGTACCTGTACAAGTTCTGCAGTCTGTTTGATCGGGTTTTTCAGTGCCGCATGTGGACCAATCTCTATGACGACTCTGGGTAATGCCTGCGCAGCCTTGCTTTTGCCAAGATGTTCAGGTGCCAGAAGACCTTGGACTGCAGGCATGAACATGACTGTTTGGACAAGATTCTTTACCCAATAGGAAGGTTCGATCCTGTCCACCACTCGCCCAGTGACGGATGATACGAAGCCTGGATGAACCGTGGAATCCTTGCCGGCAAATGGGGCAACCTCACTGAAATACGGTTCGATATCCGCGAGATAGGAATGGGCGACCGCTTCCATGTGCCGAGAATGGTAGGCCATTTGAACTTTGAGTTTGCGAGCGAACAGACCTGTGGCTTCCGCAGCTTTGTGGACGTTGTCGATTGCAGACTGGTCACCTGAGATTGTGACAGAGTTGGAGCTGTTCACGGCAGCAACTGTAGCATACGCTTCAGCATGCTCTTCTATCAGCCTTGAGGCCTCTTCAAAATTCACGCCAAGAGCTAGCATGGCCCCTTTCTCTCCCGGCTTCTGCTTTGCGGCCAGTTGAGCAGCTGCTTGACCGCGGAAATAAGACACAGCTACAGCTTGCTGAAACGTGATCAGGCCAGCCGCATATGCTGCCGCAATCTCGCCGCTAGAGTGACCAGTGACCGCAGCTGGAGTGATTCCCCAGTCCCTCAGTAGTGCGACCAAAGCCAACTGTACCACGGTACAAGCGGGCTGACTGATTTCTGCATCATCGATTCGTGACTCAGATGGTGGTTTTCGAAGCTCTTCTGTCACAGACCAGGTCGCTCCCAATTTTTGGAGCTGCAACTCGGCCTCTTTCAATGTCTTGTCGAAGATTTCGAATTGTCCCAACCCGGTAGCCATTCCAGCATGCCTTGAGAGAAGGGTTAGTAAAACGATGTTCCCACTCATCTCTTCCGGTCTGGTCTCAAACTTACTGGGCGCCCTGTCCAGTGAACACGAAGAGAACTGCACGCTCTTTTGTTCTTGTTGGCTTCAAGGCCGACAATCTCTCTTGTAGGCTCTCTATAGAATCAGCAACAGCGGCGACTCGATACGGGTGGTGGTTACGGCGCTGTCCTAGCGTGTAACTAAGATCTCTCGTGAAATCACTCGATTCTGGCACCGTGTCCAAGTATTCGTCGAAGGTATTCAGGTAAGACGTAAGACTCTTTTGGGTCTTAGCTGAAAACACGTAGAGCCGTTGAGTCTGCTGAGCAATGCCATTGCCGTTCTGCACGAGACCATTTGTTCCGTTGGATTCCTTCATGGAATGCCCATTTGCGCCGTTAGATTTCGTGATGGAATGCCCATCTGTACCGTTGGCTCCATTCACAGCGTGATCATCCGATACGGCCTTGGGCGGTGCAGCTTCCATGAGGATTGCCGAGTTGCTGCCACCAAAACCTTTGCAGCTGCAATCAGATCGTTGTAAAACATTTTTTGAAGGTCTGACTCACCGAAGTTAGTCACAACACACCGTCTCTGCTCGTTCTCTGGCCATGGAAGTGGCATCTCTGGGATCTTGATCTTCTCATGACCTTCAATCTTCGGGTTGATCTTCTCAAATCCGGCTGTCGGTAGAACCATGCCTTTCTTGAGCATCATGATTGCTTTGACCATGGCAAGCACACCACTTGCACCTTCTAGATGTCTATGACTGGTGTGAGAAAAACAATGCTTGTCAAACTCTTCGGATGCAAGCTTACCCAAAATTAGACTTCAGAGACCCTAAATAGATGGGATTGCTCGCCGTACGGTTTCGGGCCAACACAGCGGTGAATGCCCCGGCTTCAATTGGATCACCGACCGCTGTTCCTGTTCCGTGACCCTAAAAGGATTAGTAGATGTTATGACAAACAAAATCCCTAGTCTCCGTCAAAGAACACACCTCGACGACGGGAGTATCGGAAGGGTCTACACCAGCCGCGTTATGAACTGCCCAAAGCAACTTCTGCTGGGCCAAACCGTTGGGCATAGTGATTCCATCCGATCTGCCGCTGTGGTTGCATGCGGTACTAAGGATCAGTGCCTGGATCGGATCACCATCACGAACGGCATCGTCGTAACGCTTGATTAATAGACATGCGGCACCCTCGCCACGACCAAAGCCTGACGCTTTGGTATCATATGAATAGCTTCTGCCGTGCTCAGATAGCGCTCTTTATATCAGTGTTAGTATTTGCAAAGAAATCTTCGAGAGCCATCAACTTACCCGGTCTTCTCTAGCACCAACCAGCCAGCCGGACTCAGATTCAGTGATGCTGAGCCAACGAAAGCCCCGTCGCACTCGCCGTTTCGCAAGGCCCTAACAGCCATGTCTGCCGCATAGACGCTACTAGCGCACGCAGCATCTGCGACAACGCTCGGGCCATCAATGTCGAAGAAGTACGAGACACGATTAGCAGCCATACATGGCGCAGCTCCAGTTCCTGAAAAGGTCTGAATAGCATGCTCGTCATCGCCCAGGCGCTGAGCATACTCGTGCTGGCCCGAGCCAACAAAGACGCCAATCTTCTTGCCGGCGAGATCGACAAACGTCTTGCCTGCATCCTCGGCTGCTTCCAATGCCACCTCGAGCATTAGGCGGTGCTGTGGATCCGCATGCTTGGCTTCGTCGGCCCGCATGTTGAAGAAGGCAGCATCAAAGGCAAAAGGGTCGTCGATGAAATGTGCGCCTTTGGTGCCGACCACGCCTGACTTTTGGCCGCCAGACTGGTAATACGCCGATTGGTCATAGCGATCGGTTGGGACGCCCGTCCAAGCTGACCTTGCTTGAGACAGATAGTCCCAGAGGCTTTTGCCGTGGACGCCAGGAGCACGGTAGGAAAGGCCAATGACGGCAATGCGACTTTCAGGTGCCATTTTGAGTATCGGAACACAGTTAGATCTGTGTGGCTAGGTGTGGTGTGTAAAGAGTTTTCAATGACATAGAATGAGATGTAAGGTAATCTTGGGTGAATGAATTGAAGGTTACTTGACCAAAGTGAGATACCTTTTCGTATCCTTAAATAGCTTGCTCATTTTACATATCTCGCTGGACTCGTTTACACCTACTATTTCCCCCACACCACCTTCTCCCTTTTTCCACCAACTCGTAACCCCTCCTCCCTATACCAAGTCACCACCTCACACCACCTTTTCATCTTCCACCAACTCTTATCCCTCCGCATTGAGCCACCCCCTCATAGGCGTTCCGTCCCGCAGTGGAGAAATACGCCCGAATTCCTTCTCCACGGGGTAAATACCACAGTATCACGTGTGAATTACCAACCCCATCGATAACTCTTATCAAATGCGAATCACGGCGACAATGTGATTGGATTGTTCGATTTGACTCATGCTGCAACCTCAAGCCACATACCATTTGAGCAGGATTCACACCTTGCTGCATTATCTCTGATCAACATCACCCGTAGCAAGGATTGAGATACACCACCATGCATGTACGGACTCCGTATCCTGCTTGCTGACATGCATCTGCTACATTGACCTGCCTCTTTTCTCAGGCCGAAGTGAAGAGCCCGGGAACCAGTCTTATCTATTGCGTTTTTGCATGGCAGTAGGCCTGATTGGCGGAATAGCGGAGGCATATTCACATGTACTCCTTCATGAACCAGGTTTTACGTGCTTGGGGGCTTACTCAAGATATTGCATGCTCACCGCAGCGCTTAATATGTCATACTTGAACCGTGGTTCGATGACGAATAGTCACTGCCGGCATGTGTCAGCGTTTGGGCGAGAGCTTCGAATCTGGAAGCATCATCCAAAAGAGGGGATACTGGCGGTTCTCCAAGGTTGTCACCAAATAGAGGGGAACCAAGGAACAAGCCGCCATAGGCAGCAGATTACTGTTGAGCAGGCCGGAAGAGACATGTTTCACCATGCTTCAATCTCAAGTCTGATTCCGTAGTACTGCCAGCAGACTCTAGAGATGGTAATAACCCAATAGATTAAACTTCGTCTGGCAAGAGCCATGTTCCGAAATAACACCATTTCGTACCGATGAAATCTTCTCGTCTACCTCTTCCTCCGAAATCGTTGCAATCAAGCATAAGAACTATGTACCACAAGGCAGCGAGACACCACTGTAAGCCCTTGGCGGCATTCGGCCAAATATCCTACGCGAGGTCTCGAATAGGGAATTGAACCACAATCAACTAATGAACCGTCTATCTCACCTCTCCATGCGATATTTATCGCCGCTGAGACATTTTAAACCCCAAACCAGTATCTTTCCCCAACGACACGATACCCGCCCACTGCAAATCCCTCAACTCCGCATCCAGCCTCCTCTCCACCTCCCGGCGCGTCTCTCCCTGCACTCTCATCGGCTCAATCCTGTGTCTCCTCAGCAAACACAAAATCAATGTCGTAATCTCCACCTGAGCCATTTTCTGCCCGGGACAAATTCTCGGGCCCTGCGACCACGGCACAAACGTGCCTCTCGGGGGGTGAAAATAAAGTGTTGGCGATCCAGCGGTATTGATCCAACGCGAGGGGCGGAAGAGAGCTTCGTCGGGAATGGAAGTACTGGGTTTGTAGCGAGCAGGATCGGATTCGTGGTTAGTATCTTTCCAGGAGGACGAGTGGTGTAGAGCTACTACGTTGATGTGAACTCTAGTTTTAGCTGGGAGGCGAATCGTAGTTCCTGATGATGTTTGTAGGGTTTGTGGCCCGGATGAGATTCTGAAGAGGCGCGAGGCAGAGCCATATAGTCGTTCTGTTTCTAGCACGAAGGCGAGTGTGCGGATGGCTTCTGGGAAGATGGTCGTGTATTCTAGGGTTTCCGTTGCTTCTTCGGCATCAGGTATCAGCGTATCGATTTCTTCGATTAGCCAATCCTGCCACACGGGGAACCGCGCTAAAAGCACGACAGCAAAGTCCAACGCCCCTGCGATGGTCTTGTATCCGCCGGCAGTAAATGCGAATAGATTACTTATCATTTCATCCTGTGACAATGTCGTCCGTTTGTCTCCATTCCCACCTTGCGATGCTTGCACCAAAAGAGTCAGAAAGTCTGGCGGGGAAGACTCCCCAGTTTCCCCTGCGGCGATACGAATCTGCTCCTGATCAATCAACGACTGGTTGCGCATACAGAATTCCGTCATTGAGCGCCCTACTTTTCGCATCTTTGCGTGCCCTGGCGCCCACGACGGCCAGTGGTTGAGGATACGTGGCGGGAGTATAGCAAGGCCGAATGCGTTGTTGACGTACGTGAGAAGCGCGTCTTTGTACGCCATTTGGTACGGAGGCCGCGGTTCCTGATTTTCCTCGTCGTACCAAGGGAACTTGTCGCCGATGCCGACGCCGATGAGGATGCTGAAGCTAATTTCAGTGAGCCTGTCAAACAGCATCGTCGTTTCGATTGAGCTGTTTTTGGCGGGCGAGGTGGGGAGTAAATCGTACAGCAGTGTCTGGGAATAATATATAGATTTCTCGAACACCGCTTTCGAGATACGCTCGTTGATGACTTTTGCGACTATCTTGCGGTGTCGAGACCATTGGTCGCCGTTGGCAGTCAAGACATTGGGGCCAAATTTGGCGAGGAGAAACTCCAATTCACGTGGCTGCTCGAAGTCGTGAATGCGGCGCAGAATCTCGTTTGAGAGTTGGGGGTCTGCAGTCCAGAATTCGTAAGAACGCGGTCCTACTAGTGTGAAGGATGTTTCCCGTGCGTCTACGCGACCTGCAAGGTTTCTTTGATGGGGATTCGATGGTTCGAAAAGTTCCCATCCTGGAATCGTTATGGATATGCGGTGCCAAAGCCACGAGGGGAGAAGACGCCGTAGGCGAAATCGGTGGCGAGAGGCGAAAAGTATCCAGAGGAAATTGGTTTGGTCGATTGGAACGAATACAAGAGGCAAGCCGATTGAACGAGCTTTTGCAATCATCCTGAGCCATCTGAATGCTTCCCGGAGGACGAAAAGCGAACAAAGAGTAACAAAGATGGGGATAAAAGCCATAATGGGCTAGATTATATGAAGCGGTGTAGTGTTATGATAGAGCGAAAAGGTACAGAGTAAAACGTCGTCCCAGTTCCCCTTTATCATGAACGAAGTAAGGAAACTTTACGGGATCTCCCCTCCAGGTCAGTCCCTCGTATCCAGCACAAAAACCAAGACGTGAGAAAGGACCACTCTTTCCAGTCCATGAGATCGATCAGGGGAGTCCATTTGACCCCGAAACTTCCTTCCCGAGCCTTGTTTGAATCTCGCGACTTTGCCTCGAGCCGAGTATTGCATAGCACGAAACCGTTACTGTGCATCGTTACGAGGTCCAACATGCATCATTAGCCGGCTTGGCGAACGATTGCTAAAATCTCAAACGCTGGAAAGGGTGGGGGAGGCCTTGCGATTCACTTCATACCTGCATCAATATGTACCGACAGCAGAGCAGATGTAATGATAACGGTGCGTTGCATATGCATGTTTAGAAATCCGTTGATCAAACCTGTTTCCACCAAGGCGTGGTTTTTGAAGGATTCCTTGATGATGTGAGATATTTCGTCTAGGATTGAGTCCCGTGGGTGGGGGGTTGTATGACACAGGGTGGGCTGGCTGTCACGTGAGACTCTTGATTTTTAAGCACGGAGTGCGGTCTTCTTACGCCCCTACAATCCAGACTCGTCTTTTTTTTGCAATATCTCAACTTTTGTCTTGATAAAAGTCCAATGCTCCAAGAGCCCCAGTGCGGCGACATCCAAACAATATGCCTTTTACTCTTACTCTCAAATCAAAGAAAGCCAAGGGTGGACACGTCTACTACCCACTCCAACTAAACCTTGTCTCCAAGCCGTCACCTGGCCCCAATGAAGTTCTGGTCCAGCTTGAAGCCGCAGCGTTGAACCACCGCGACTTCTTCCTCCGTCAACATCTCTACCCTGGGCTTTCCTTCAAGTCTCCCATGCTTTCAGATGGTTGCGGCACTGTCATCGAACTCGGCACAGGCTGCACATCGGCGACTAGCGAGCTTGTCGGCAAGAAGGTGATCCTGACTCCCTTCCGGGGATGGGACTCTGATCCAGAAGGCCCAGAAGACTATTCCAACTTCAGCACGATTGGTGGCGTTGAGCCGCATTTCGACCTGGGCATGGCGCAAAACTACATCTGCGTGCACGAGTCCGAGGTTGAGGTTTTGCCGGAGCACTTGAATAGCATCGAGGGAGCTGCCATACCGTGTTGTGGCATCACGGCGTGGCGTGCCTTGGTGACCAAGTCGGGCAACGCCAAACCTGGCCGCAACATCCTTGTGACTGGTATTGGGGGTGGGGTAGCTCTTCAAACGCTGCTTTTTGGTGTTGCCATGGGCTGCAACATCTACGTGAGCTCGAGCTCCGACGAAAAGCTCGCCAAGGCACGCCAACTTGGTGCTATTGGGACGATCAATTACAAAACCGACTCGGAAAGCTGGGACAAGTCGCTGGAGTCGTTGCTGCCGCCGGAGCGACCGTATTTGGATGCCGTCATCGACGGAGCCGGTGGAAACATTGTCACCAAAGCTCTGACTGTTCTCAAGCCTGGGGGCGTGATTGTATGCTATGGCATGACGGTCGGGCCAGTGATGGATTGGCCGATGCAGGCAGCGCTGAAGAATGTGGATTTGCGGGGCACGATGGTTGGATCAAGAGCAGAATTCCGCGACATGGTGGAGTTTATCAGGGCGCACAAGATCAAACCCGTGATTAGCAGGAGCGTCAAGGGCCTGGACTGCGTGGATGCGATTGATGGGCTTTTCGAAGATATTCGCGCGGGAAAGCAGTTTGGAAAGTTGGTTCTTGAAATCTAGTCGAGCTGTTGGCATGGGGGAGAAATGTTTGTGGTGTGAGAGGCGGTGTTGACGATTGCCAACAGCCGAGCGTGCCTGTATATTTGGACATGCAGATAATGTATTTAATTGGTGAGAAATACAGAGTGATTGCTCGAGAGTGCCTCCTTTGGTGAGATTGCAGTGAGAGCAATATATGCGAGTTGGATTGCGCAGGGCAGCAAGTCGAGTAGAAGTTGTTGGTTGATGACATTCCAGGCAGCAGCAACAGCTTGGGTACCGAAGGTCGGTCAACGCCAAGTCATGAACTGCTAGGCTTGCGAGATAATCTGCGTTCCGTCCGGGTGCTTCCAATGAAAGCTCTACCAAGGTCTTGTCGGTGCAAGTGCTCCTATAAAGTCGGGCTGGCTCAGCTGTGTAGGTTGGACGAGTAGTCGTTGGTGTACGCGTATGTCTTCTACAGATTCGTTCCCCTTTCTGTTTGATCTTCCTTGGCGCCTGTTCTTTCTCGATTGGGACGCCTCCCGGCTGCGCTACGTCTTGGCACCCGTTTTCTCCTATCCGGGCCTAGCGGCTCCCCAAACAAAAGCGCTTGCGCCTCTCAAACATCTCTTTTTTTGCGACATGGACGTTTTCTTTACACTCTTGCATCTCATTCAAAAGGGACGCAAACAAGAGCTTTTACTGCCCGCAAGCTGTTATAAAAAGCCTGTTGTCTCTCTTTACACTCACCAACTAGCCCCCTCGCCTCTCTCCGTCTCTCAGTTCGTCACGTGGCCGCCGACGCCCTCTACACTCCTTTTCCTTGCGCACTCACCAAGGTCCGTTGCACGATAATTCTCACGACCTAGACAAAATGGTCGGCAACGATGTCCCCAGTGCGTTCCACCGCTTCTTCAAACATGAGCATGATATGATTTACTGACGACCTCCTTCCAGTCCTGGGTAGCCTCTACGTCTATGCACCAAACAAGATCGCGCCCATTGTCTTCACAGCCGCCTTTGCTCTATCCGCGGCTATCCACACCTGGCAGTGCTTGTAACTCTACCCTTCAGCCCCTGTAATTGTCAAACCTGGAAGATCTAACGCATGGTGACTAGTCACTACAAAGCGTGGAAGTTGATATGGCTGCAGCCTGCCTGTGCAGCCCTCTTTACTCTCGGCTATGCTCTCCGCGAGTATGGAGCATACAACTACATGTACAGTCGGGAGAACAAGGCGCCATTGGCTCTCTTCATCGTGAGCCAAATCTGCATCTACCTAGGCCCGTAAGCGTCACGCGTACCTGGCTGGATGACCACTGGCTAACTATGGCTTGTCCAATGTATCAGTCCACTTCTAGAGCTCGGCAACTACCATATCCTCGGCCGCGTGTTTCACTACGTCCCCTATGCGGCCCCTTTTAGTCCTAGTCGAGTGACAGCCTTTTTCGGTGGGCTCATGGCCATAGTAGAGGGCTTGAGCGGCGCTGGAGTTTCCTTGACAGCCAATGCAAAAGCAAAGGAGTCGACCAAGAAGATGGGACATAATCTTCTCCTTGTTGCCCTCGCACTGCAAGTCTGCGTCATCTTCATGTTCGTCTATCTCTCCGTCGTATTCCACCGACGCTGCATCAAAGCCCGCGTCCCCGCGCAAAGCAAAGCCGTAAAGTCAACGCTGATGACACTCTACCTGAGTATGGCACTGATCTTTATACGCTGCGTGTTCCGCCTTGTAGAAATGGCAACAAGCTCGACGAGCGTGGACATCACAAGCATGGAGCGTCTGATGAAGTTGAGTCCTATCCTACGGAACGAGGCTTACTTCCTCGCCTTCGAGTCGAGCCTCATGCTCATCAACTCTTATCTCTGGAACGTGCGTCACCCTGGGCCCTATCTACCTGGAGATACGCACATCTACCTCGCGCAAGACGGAACCGAGGTGGAGGGAGAAGGGGATGGAAGCGAGGACCGACCACTGCTGCTTAACATGGCCAACACGTTGATGTTTGGCTTGCTCTACCGAGATGATAAAGACAAGATGCATCATCAAGACCAGGAGCTTCACGAGGTTCCCGACAGCAATGGAAATCCTCGGTTTGGACTTGGAAATCGTGGTCGCTCGACCTAGTTGAAAACGGCTACACTTGACTCGGACACGTACCAGCTGCGCCTTTCGTTGCCTACTTTTGGTCTCTCGTCTTTCTCTGTTCTTCACCTTTTTGTAATATTATAATATATAGCCATTACAATCTAATTCACTAGCAATCTATCTTGGATGACTTTGCACGTCTGACTGCATGTCCATACTCCTCAGTACCGCTACTTCAGCTGTGGGGGTTGCCGAAGCCACTCACGAACAGCAAGGCGATCCACGCGGTGCATTCGCGACCGCGGCAATTCCTCAACAACATGAACAACGGTCGGCCTCAACGCAGGGAGAAGCTCAGTCAGCGCCCACGCAGCGACGGCGTCCTGGCCAGCAGCACGGGCGTCGTGGTCCGCAAGCTCCCCTAGCACCTTGGCACTCGGCAGCCTGGGGTCCGCCAAGCACACGACGGCCACTAACTGGGTTCTTCCCGCCGCTATCTTCGCCACTACAACTGCATCCCGCAGCTGACTGCAGCCCACCAGCACCCTTTCCACCTCTTCCAGCTGCATGACCTGACCCCCGACCTTCACTCGGTTGCTCGCTCGTCCCACAGGCGAGACGCTGCCATCGGGATCGTTCCTGGCGAGCACACCCGTGCGAAAGTATTGGCGCCCGGAACCGCTGCGCAAGGGCGCCCAGGTAGGCGCGCTGATGATTGCTGAGCCAAGCACCCCGCTTTCACACGCACACTCAATCACCACTTCGCCTACACCACCCAGCGGAGCCAGGTCGTGCGTGTTGTCCGGGTTGGTGATCCAGACAAGACTGCCTACGGGATTGCCCATGCTATCTGCGTACGACCGTGGGTTGGCGACGACCTCGCCGACTGTCATCAACAGGGACGTTTCGTCCAATGCCCAGCCTGTGAAGAATCGGACCGCACCCGCCCACATGGTACTTATTTTGTCGTCGGCTACGGCTTCGCTACTGACAGAGGCCAGGAAGCGCAAGCTGGGGACGTCGACGGGGGACATGGTGCGGATTACGCTGGGCGGCAGCACCGCTCCGTTCACCCTGGCTGACGCGATGAAGGATGGTAGGTTAGGCTCATCTGCAGAGGGAATGCAGATACAGCCACCAGCGATAAGGGCCCCGAGCATCTCAAGCACGCTTTGACTTGACGCCAGCGGGCCGAACTGGAGAATGCGATTTCCCGGTTGCCAGTCGAATCGATCCACGTACGAGGTCAGGGTTGAGACCAGGTGGCCGTGACTTAGCATCGCGGGTATCTGGCGTGCTCCTGGGGCTTCGCTTGTGAAGAGGATATACGCCAAGTCTTGTGCTGTGGTCTTGATTGCCTCCGCGTGCGTCGTCGCGGCGGTATGCCCGTTTGGCAGAGGCTTCGAGTCCAGTTCGCCGACCGGTCTCATCACGGAATCTAGGTCAACCACAAATACATCCGGCAGGAGGCTGGAGACGTGCGCGTAGCAGGTAGAAGACGTCATGAGTAGCTCTGCTCCTACACTTGATAACAGACCTTTATCGTACCCCTCCATCGGAACACATATGCCGCCCGCTTTCAGCAACCCCACCAAGGCCACAATAGCTGAAAGCGACTTGTTGAACAAGAAGCCCACCCGTGTGCCGCGAGTTACTCCTCTTCCCCGAAGCTCTTCAGCAATTCGAGCCGACATGGAGTGCAAATCAAGGTGTGTTGCACTGCCATCGCCAGCTTCGACTGCTAGACTTTCATATTGATTCCATTTGTCGAGTGTCTCAACCACGCTCTTTTCTGCCATTGTCGGCAGCATACGATTCCAACTCGCTATCTCGACTCGAGCATGCGGATCCAGAAGCGGCAAGTTGCACAGCCTAGTATGCAGTGAAACTTCAGTCAGTGTCCGCAGCGTGTGTTCAAACTGGTTCAATATCCGATCTAGCTGTCCACTACTGACGACGCCCGAGTCGGTCCTAGCCCAGACCGTGACACCATCTGGCATGATGCTGAAGATGAGCTGTAGCGGATAATAGCCTCGCATCCAGACCATGCGCAGCTTGACGTGGTTGCCATTGGCCGTGTCTCCAGGTTCCTGACCTGAAAATACCGCAGGCCGAATGTTAATGAGTGTCTGGAAACCTGCTGCTACCATCGCAGGCTCGCTCAAAGCAGCTATATTGGCCACGCCGTACTGGACTTCAAGAGCATGCTGTTGCAGTTGGCGCAACGCTGCTGCTCGTTCTTTTATCAGATTTTCGACCGTCATTGTTCGATGCCGCAAGTTGACCTGGATGGGGACCTCGGTAACGGTAGGTCCCAGCGTGTTCTCGATACCATTCAGAGTCGCAGAACGCCCAGATAACACGAGGCCATACGCAAGGCTTTCGCTGTTGGTGTAAATGGCCATTGTCAATGCCCACGCTGCCTCGATGAACAAGGGCATGTGCGAGGATGCTAGTGCGTCATGCCCTGTCATGCGTTGTAGAAGCATGTGGCGTACTGTCTTTTCGCTCACGTGCGGTGGACCAGACTGCGCAGACCTAGGTTTAGGAAAGATAGATGGAGCACCCTTGAACCGCGGCGTCCAGAATGCCCGAGCTGCGTCGTCTCCTATCTCGTGGCAGTACTTCGCAAACTCCTTGAACGGCGGTCGCTTTATCGGCGGTTGACCCGCGTACACCACGGATAAATCCAGCTGGATAAGCTGGTCAATAGACCAATAATCCATGACGGCATGATGCAGCGTAAGAACCGCATGGTGTCCAACATACGCAGATCGAAACAACACTTCGCCCGCTTCAAAGCGATGCCGTGCCGCATCGCCATCGTCCCGCAGGAACTGTTCAATATTATCGAATCCAGTGTTCATATCCGTCACATGTTCTTCATCCGTCACGACGTTGACATAGCCCAGGTCTCCGCACTCGACAATGCGCGTCCGCAAAATGTCGTTGGAAGATACCACCTGCCGCAGCGCATCGCAGAAAGGGCCCGGTTCGACGGGGTGAGCGGGAGAAAGAACAAAGTGGAAGGTTTCGTTTCGCGTGGAGGATATCATGGAGGATTGGAGGGGGGTGCAGGTGTAGATGTCGCGGATGAGGGGCGAGGGGAGATTACACGCGGATGCGATTTTGGAGAGGGAGATAGCATCGATGTCGGACAGCAAGGTGGTTGTTTTGGGGCGCGGTGGCGCGGGCATTTTTGTCTTTGTTGGAATGGTTACGATATTGTGTTGATGCAAGCGAAGAGATGCTGGTTTCATCGAAAACCACACGAGTGGTTGTATATACAACAAAAGATATACACTCAGTCCTATCGCCGTATTCAGCCTAGCTTATCTATGGTCCTTGCCCAGTGAAAGCCACAGCTCGTGGGCGACCCAGAGCAAGCCTATGCCACTTGGTCTTCTTCCCACCTTAACACCATACTTACGGCCCCATCACCCCCACTACTGACCCACACAAGCCACCTCCTGCATAATCTGCCGGAGTCGTGCGGTAGACAGGAAATACCACGCACCCCCCGTTCCGCCTTACGCAGTGCAGGGCCATGAGCAAACATAAGCAGCAACCCCGTATTCTGCATCATGCACCAGCGTCGAGTTCCAGGAATCATGCGACCGAGCGGATATATCCTTGCTTTAGGCATTGAACCGGCTAATAAGGGCGTCAGGTCCAAGTGCGGTGCATGCTGACATGCAGGGCGCAAGTACTTTCGATTGCAACGTGCGTCATCAAGTATCTTCGGGGTTGGGTGGTGTGTCCTGACTGTTCAGGTATCGGGCGTAATATGTATGAGTGATTTGGGAGCTGGAGTGGTGTCATGGGAGTGGGAGCATGTAGTTTTATCTTTTTTTTTGGAATGGAGGTGTTGGCTTGGAAGGTTCGTGAGTGTGATGGTGGGTGAATGCCTGGGTCGTGTTTTCCTTGAGCCTCTCTGTGGAAGAGCTGGAGAGTAAGTTGGTGTGAGGGTTTGGATATGCATATCTTTAGCTATTGGAGTAGCACAGTGCGGATTAGTCGAGGTGTTGGATTGAACTTGCCGCACGTGTCACACTTGGCTACTGGGACTCGTATGAATCGCGCTCCCCTAAGCTTGATGTCTGGGTCATCTGTGTCAACACAAAACTTGCGCCATTCCTAGGGTTCTTTCAGATGAAGGGACCTTCGAGGTCTACTGCTCTTTAGGTTAGTGTAACTACTATTATTATAGGCGTCTTAATATATGCGCATTATTAGTAGTATATATAGATAAGTATCTATAGATTGTAATAAAGCTAGGTTCTATTACAATAATAACCTTTAGCTATAGAAGCCCTTTTATAAGCTACCTCTATCTTTCTCTATACAAGCTTATTAAAAATAGAAGACTATACTATTCTCTACCTAAACTACCTCGATACTATACTTAGTCTAGATTCTATAGAAATTTCTACTTTAATATTACCTACTATAATAAAGCTATATTCTACTATAATAATAACTTTTAGCTATAGAAGTCTTTTTATAAACTACCTCTATTTTTCTCTATATAAGCTTATTAAAAATAGAAAACTATAATAACTTTTATTAAAACTACTTTTATACTATACTTAGTCTAGATTTTATAGAAATTTCTTCTTTACTATTACTTATGTGCTAATTGTAAAGATCTTTTTAAATAGCTATAATATAAAGTAGCTAGTATTAAAAAAAATATAAAGTTAGTTTTTAAAAATAGGCGTTGTATATAAATAGAGGTAGTTTATTACTAAAATAGTAAAAGTATATTTCTAAAAAAAGTAATAAGTATATTTAAAATAACTAAAATATATTACTTACTTATTTATATAAGTTAAATATAATCTACTAGAAAAGTATTTTTATATTTCTATATACTTATATAATAGCTATAATAGAAGCTATTATATGTATTATTAGCTAGTATATATATTTACTATTAGCTATTCTATATATCTATTACTAGCTATAATAGATACTATTATAGCTATTAGTTATATAAGATATAATATTATAGAGCTACCTATTAGACTAGTATTTATATTATCTATTTATAGTCTATAGTTTTTATCTATTATAGAGGGATTATAATACTATTTTTTTTTCTAAATAGTTTATTTTTAAACTATATAATCTATTAGCGCTATATTAGTTATTATTAATATTTCTATATTTTTAAGCTATAGAGTAATACTATATTTTTTAATTTCTATAAATACTAACTACACTTTTTATTAGAAATCTTTTTCTATAAAATTATTACTAAAGTTTTTTATAATTATTATTTTTCTAAAGAACTTAATTATTTTATTATACCTAATTTGCAGTTAAAATACACTAAGTGTATTTATTAAAAAAAAAACGTATATAAATATATTTATTAGGCCTTTAGGTAGCTTCTCTACTATTTAAGCTAGAATAGTGTATAAAAGGTTATTATAGGCTAAAAAAAGCTGTTACACTCTATACTAAAGTATAAAGGCCTCTAGCTTTTTACTTTAGACTAGAGATTCTGTAAACGTATAGAAAAAAGGTAAAAAGTAGAGTATAAAACCTACTAGAGGTAGAAAAATAAAAAGGTAATAATTTATCTATTTTTAATCTCTAAATAGTATTTTTATCTATCTATTTAATTAATCTATTCTATTCTATATTATCTATTATAGTAATATTCTATTAGGTATTATATTTAAATTATTTAAACTACTATCTACTTATAGAGTATAAATAATTAAAATAAATTATTAACCTACTATAGAAAATTTAAATAGTACTACTAGTAATATAGGTATAACTTTATAGGTACCTATAAATCTAGCTCTAGTACTAGATCTAAGTTTTACTAGTATATAGTCTATATAGCCTATAAAGTCTACTATATAGATTAATAAACTAATTATAAACTATAATAGTCTATAGTTACCTATTTTAAATAATAATATTAATAAAAAATTAGATATAAAAGAACGCCTCTAAAAGGCACGTAAATAGTTCTATTAGAAATACTAATATAAAAAACTAGTAGATGTTAATATACTCTAGGCCTATTAGAAAGCTAGAAACTAGAAAAATATTATTTTTAAAAGTGCTAGTATTTAAAGCGTTATAGTAGTAACTTCTAATCTATTTATTAGCCTATTTTATCTAGAACTCTTTAAAATTTTTACTAAAAAAAATAGAGTAAAGTATAATTATTAAAAAAAAACTATAAATTTTACTTTTTTAAAGCACCTATTTATTTTAAAATTTAGAAGTAAAAAATTAATTTTAGATTTATTTATATCTCTAAAGCACTAAAGTTGCTCTAGTAGGCCTATAATAACTAAAAATAGCTAGAAATAGCCTACTTAGCTCTAATCTATACTAAATTTAAAATAGTTATACTAGATTTACTAGAAACACTTTTTAAAAAGCGTTAACTAGTTTTTAAATTTTTAAAAAAAGCTAGTTAAAATTTAAATTAGATGTTTATAAACTTTTTAAACTTTCTATAGCTATACTAGAAGAAACTAGGCTATTTAAAACTACTATAAATCTAAATATTAGAGTTTATTATAGTTTTACGCGATAATATTTATAGAGGATTTAGTTTACTTTTAGAAAATTATTTAAATACGCTAGCTTTAGTAGAATAGTTAGTAATAGTAATATACTAGTATAAAAAAATATTTACTAAAAATAAAGCTAGTAAAAGTAGGAAAAAAAGAGATAAATTTAAAGTTAAATAAAAAAAAAAACTCTAAAAAAAGATTTTAAAAAGGTAAAAAAAGAAGTAAACTAAACTATACTAGTTTAAAATAACTTTATAAAAAGTAGTCTAGTAAAAAAATAGATAAAGTCTATTACTATAACTATAAAAAAGTTAGTTATATTTAATCTAACTACCTAAAAAATAATAGAAGTTAAAAAAACTCTAAAAGATCTAGCTTAGAAAAAAGTAAAAAGTAGAAAAACTAAATATAGTTTTTACTATTTATAGAGCTTTAATTACTATAATTAGTACTAAATAGATTCTATCTAAAACTCTCTAGCTAGAACTATTCTAGCTATTTATAATTAAATTTAAAATAGGCCTATTAGAGCTTAAAAAAGCTCTACTAGATAGTAGTTTATAGCTAAATTTAATATTATAGATATTAGTAAAAAAGCTTAATTTTAATATTACTTTTTTTTTATTTTCTATTACTAAAAGTATAAAGGGTTAGGGTTTAGAGTTAGAGTTAGAGTTAGAGTTAGAGTTAGAGTTAGAGTTAGAGTTAAAAAGTAATAAAGCTACTAAAAAGAAACTTAATTAGATTTTATTCTTTCTATAAAATAAAGACTCTAAATATCTTTTATAAAGAGATACTTTTTATTTTTTATTAGATCTATAGAAAGAAACTTATTAGAAGTAATAGGAGAGCAGTTTATATACATTACCTTAGAGGGATTCCTCTAATAAATCTGCTTTGCCTCTAAAATAAGCGCTAGGCTTATTTTAGAATACTAGTTTTATAGTAGAACTAGTAGTAAGCAAAGGATATTATTTACTAGGCTTATTTATAGAGATATTAGTTTAAAAGAAGTGTATTAGTATTTATAGTTCTAGTTAGCTAATTAGAGTTAGAGTTAGAGTTAGCGCTTTAGCATTTACTTTTTTTCTATTCTATCTATTTCTAGAAACTATAATAGTTAACTTTAATTAAAATAATACTAAAATAACTTACTAGTCTTTTTTTATTTCTTCTCTAATTATTTTTTTTCCTCTAATATTAAAATAGCTATAAAAAAATTAAGTAAATAGTTTTCTAACTTTTTATATAGTACTTTTATATCTTTACTAAAGCTACTAGCACGTTTTATATAGTACTAAAAAAAAGCAAACTATTTTCTAGGTTCTTTTTAAAATAACTATATTAATACTTTTTAAAGTGTAAAAGCTAGGTATAGTGCGTTATAATACATAGTAAAGGTTAGAAAAAATTCTAAATACTACTATTTACCTCTATCTATCCTAACAAGAGAACTAGCTCCCCTAGAGAATTTTTCTAGCCCTAGAGAAGTTTTAGAATTTTAGTATTAGAAATGCTTTTCTATACTATTTTTTAGATATATTTAGTTTTAGTATACTAGTAGCTAGCCCTAGGCCTAATCTAGCTAGCCCTAAAAAAAACTAAACTAGAAATTCTCTAGTGCTAGGTCTAATTCTCTAGGGCTATACTTCTAATAAGCTTATTTTTACTAATTTATATATAAAAAGTAATTTCTATAATACTATTAGTGCCTAGCTATAGATATAAGCTAGTGCCTTAGAGAATTTCTCTAAAATATTTAAAAAAAAGTAGAAATTCTCTAGTACTAGCTCTAATTCTCTAGGGCTATACTTCTAATAAGCTTATTTTTACTTATTTATATATAAAAAGTAATTTCTATAATAGTATTAGTAGCTAGTTATAGATATAAGCTAGTACCTTAGAGAATTTTTCTAAAATATTTAAAAAAAAGTAGAAATTCTCTAGTGCTAGGCCTAATTCTCTAGGGCTATACTTCTAATAAGCTTATTTTTACTTATTTATATATAAAAAGTAATTTCTATAATAGTATTAGTGCCTAGCTATAGATATAAGCAAGTGCCTTAGAGAATTTCTCTAAAATATTTAAAAAAAAGTAGAAATTCTCTAGTACTAGCTCTAATTCTCTAGGGCTATACTTCTAATAAGCTTATTTTTACTTATTTATATATAAAAAGTAATTTCTATAATAGTATTAGTAGCTAGTTATAGATATAAGCTAGTACCTTAGAGAATTTTTCTAAAATATTTAAAAAAAAGTAGAAATTCTCTAGTGCTAGGCCTAATTCTCTAGGGCTAGACTTCTAATAAGCTTATTTTTACTTATTTATATATAAAAAGTAATTTCTATAATAGTATTAGTGCCTAGCTATAGATATAAGCAAGTGCCTTAGAGAATTTCTTTAAAATATTTAAAAAAAAGTAGAAATTCTCTAGTACTCGCTCTAATTCTCTAGGGCTATACTTCTAATAAGCTTATTTTTACTTATTTATATATAAAAAGTAATTTCTATAATAGTATTAGTGCCTAGCTATAGATATAAGCAAGTGCCTTAAAGAATTTCTTTAAAATATTTAAAAAAAAGTAGAAATTCTCTAGTGCTAGCTCTAATTCTCTAGGGCTATACTTTTAATAAGCTTATTTTTACTTATTTATATATAAAAAGTAATTTCTGTAATAGTATTAGTGCCTAGATATAGATATAAGCTAGTGCCTTAGAGAATTTTTCTAAAATATTTAAAAAAAAGTAGAAATTCTCTAGTGCTAGGCCTAATTCTCTAGGGCTATACTTCTAATAAGCTTATTTTTACTTATTTATATATAAAAAGTAATTTCTATAATAGTATTAGTGCCTAGTTATAGATATAAACTAGTGCCTTAAAGAATTTTTTAAAAAAAAGTAGAAATTCTCTAGTGCTAGGCCTAATTCTCTAGGGCTATACTTCTAATAAGATTATTTTTACTTATTTATATATAAAAAGTAATTTCTATAATAGTATTAGTACCTAGCTATAGATATAAGCTAGTGCCTTAGAGAATTTTTCTAAAATATTTAAAAAAAAGTAGAAATTCTCTAGTACTAGCTCTAATTATAAAGATCTTCTTAAGTAGCTATAATATAAAGCAGCTAGTGTTAAAAAAAACGTAAAGGTTAGTTTTTAAGAATAGGCGTTGTATATAGATAATAGTAGTTTATTACTAAAATAGTAAAAGTGCGCTTCTAAAAAGAGTAATACGTATATTTAAAATAACTAAATATATTACTTATTTATTTATATAAGTTAAATATAATCTACTATATAGGTATTTTAATATTTCTATATACTTATATTATTCTATATTATTCTATACTATTCTATATTATTCTATATGTAGAATCTGTAGAATATTATAGAATTCTATAGAATATACGTAACTTATTCTATATAGCTATTCTACTAAGCCTATAGAATATACGCTACGTAAAGTAGCGTTATCTACTAGTTATAGAATACTAGCCCTAGCTATCTAGTTATTTATTCCTTTATTTCTATATAGTTATTACTTTTTTTTTTCTAGTTTATAATACTATCCTCTCTTTTCTAGCTTTATATTCTTATAAACTAATTTAATAGTTTTTTATAGTACCGCTTATTATTATTTTATAGGCGTTTAAATTAATTGTATTAGTTTTTTTACTATAGTTATATGTTAATATTATATAAAGAAAAATCTAGAGTGCTAGATATTATTATTAAAAAAGAAATATAGTAACTATTATTGTAATAGCGTAAAAAAGTGTGTGCTAGTAGAAGTTCTACTTTTAAACTTTTTAAAACTAAATAAAAAGTTTACTTGTTTTAAGTAGTAAAAAATAGAGGCTAATAAAGCTAAAGCTATAGCAGTTAAAGCCCTGTTTACTACGCGTTAGAAGAAGGATTTTCTTTAAAAATAAAAGAAACTATTAAAGCGTTATAAATAATAGTAGGTAAATAAATTAGAAAAATTTATAACTAATATTAAAGCTCTAGAGGCTAGAGAGGTAATAAATTATAAAGTATTTTTTCTAAATAATAGCTTTATACTAGGAATGCTGTCTGTTAACTAGAGTTCTTTTATACTATCTTTTTTAAAGGGCAATTCTAACTTTAATAGGTTAATAGGTAATACGCCTAATACTGCGTAAAAAGTTACTAGTAGTTTATAAAGTTTATCTCTAGTTTCTATATATTTTTAGAATTGTTATACTCTAACTATTTAACTAGGTATTTTTTATTACTTTATTTTCTTTAATATATTATTATTTTTTTAACTTTAAACTTATTTTCTTTTTATTATTTATAATAGAAGGTTGTCTATAATAGAGTTAAAAAATTAGCTAGTTCTTGTAACGGCTCAAGAACATGAGGTGCCGAAAGGCGTCCGAATCAGCTCGAAGGCATATGGGAGTGCGCGCGGATCAAGAAGCCAAACAAATCATATTCTTATAGGCCTGGTACGAAAGGACAAGAAAATCATGCCTCTACAGTTCTATCAAGGAAGCAAGCTATATAGGGTAGGACTCGGTGGTAGTTCTAGGCCCTCACGGGGTTCTCTCCTTTCCTCTGCTGTGTTGGCACGTAGGTAACAGTGGGGTAGGGATTCTTGTAGGATCTGGACTGGGTACGGTACGGAGGTGGTTCGGGTAGAGGTCGGTGTAGTCTCCCATCTTTGATAAGCTTGTATGGGGAAAGATGGGGGTGGCTCACGAGGGGGCTCCTGTGGCTGAGGGTCGTCGTTGTAACAGGATGTGGCTTTGTCACATTACCCCCCGCCTTGAATCAGATAGTCCCATATCTGAGTGTCCTCCGTATGACCTCCGTATGGGGTCCGTCCTAGAATTGTTGTCTTGTCAAAGTGAATGCGACTTTCCGTTTGCTGTTTGTTGACGATTGTCATGACGACCACTGAATCTGGCAGTTGCCCTGGCGAGACATAACAATTTTTCGATCGTCGCGATCTCTTCTTGCTCCTTACACTCCACACCCCCATTGTACGTACCCCGTTACTGCTCGTCGTCGCCTCCGATACTGACGCTAAATAGCCTTCACAAAGATGCCCATTCCTGTACCCCCGGGTGCATACCCTTCGGCCCATCGGGTCTTTTGCTTGCGCTCTGTCCGGGCCTGGTCCCGTGGCAAATTTGACTTTACGCATTCGTTCGAGTCGGCGGGCTCAAAGAAGTGTGCTTATTGCACGCTTCTGAACGAGAAGTGCAAACCGGTAAGTGACTGTCCTCTTCTGTTAGCTCGGAGCTCTTTCTGACCCCTTCAGATGCCTGTGTATGCGGGACCGGAATGCGACCAAGTCGTGGCGGCGCTCCGCGATTTTGAAGGCCTTGCTGCGCGGGCTGTGCCAGCTGACGAGGATGAAGCGAGGGAGCTCGAGGCCGAGCTGGCGGATGCGAGGGCTGCGGCTAGCTCAGCTGCAAGGACGTTGGCTTCTGTGGTGCAGGTGGCGACTGCGCAGGTTGCTGGCCTCGGCGCGACTGATGTGATGCTGGCGAGCTACTACGCACAACAGGAGGAGCTTCGGGGCCTGCGCGAGGAGGTTTCGGACTTGCGCCAGGAGATGCGGCTTCTCCGGAAGGACGTGGTGACCTCGGTTGCCGCTCCTTCTGGGGAGGCTCCGGGTTCTTCTGGTGGCAAGAGGAAACGCGGGCCCGTTCGTGGGCCTAACGGGAAGTTCTTGAAGCGTGGGGGCGCTGAGGACTCCGAGTTGGGTGAGGTGCGTGACGCCTCCGACAGTGAGGTGGAGGTCGAGGGGTCACGGCGGTAGATGGGTAGGTCCTGAGGGGCTCCTATACCCATCCGCGATGGTTGGCTTGCCAGGCCGAGGGTCTCGTTGGCAAGGGCCATGCACCAGTCTTGTATACTAGCTGCGATCTTTGTACATTAACGACGGAAAAACTATTGGGCTTGTAAAACACGATCATCTGCCAACTGTGACATGTCCTCTACTCCTTCTTCCCATGCCTGAAGCCATCTGTATAGTGCCCGGGGAGGTCCTGGACGATCAGGATACTTCTGGTGGAAGTCTCGCAGTTTATGGGGGGAGCCCATGAAGTTGGAGGCTGGATACCAGGTCGGGTCCGGATCGTGTCCTACCCAGCTAGCTCTGTATTTCAGCTTGTTTCGGGTGAGCTTGCTGGCGAGGATTTCTTCAACTTCCCACTCCTCTACGCCTTGTATGGGGGTAGCTGGCGGCTTCGGAGCCTCTTGTCCTGGTAGAGGGTCGTTGGGATCCTTACAGAGGACGTCAGGTGCGAACACGTCGTGTATCTTGGAGCCTAGGGGGAGCTTAAGTCTATAGGAATGCCCAACCTGTTCGAGGACTTCGAAGGGACCTTCCCACAGTTCGGACAACTTTCGGCTAGGTCTCGTGGTCGCCAGGTTGGCAGTAGAGAGATAGACTTTGTCTCCGATTCCCCAGTCGACGGGACGTCGGTGGGCGTTGACAGCGGAACGCATTCGGTCTTGTGCCTTTTCCATGTTCTCCTTGGCTCGTTTCCAAGCGTCGTGCATTCGAGTAGCTAGATCATGAGCCTCCTGGTAGTTGAGTTTCTCGATAGGATTGGCTGCTTTCGAGTGGTGCCAGTCCCAGCTCTGTCGGGGTTCGGAACCATACAGGAGCTGGTACGGGGCCATTCCTATCGACGCGTGCGGGAGCGTCATCTGGGCTCGGTCCATGAGCGGAAGGAGTTCGCTCCAGTTGTCCTGGTAGTACGTCACGAACGGCCGTAGGCGTTGGTCGATATACTTGTTCATGATTTCGGTTTGGCCGTCAGTTTGTTTGTGATAGGCGGTGGAGAGTCGTATCTTGACACCTATGATCTGGCAGAATTCGGACCAGAATCGGGAAACGAACTGGGCTCCACGGTCGGAGACGATACTCTCGGGAGTGTGTCCAAACCGATATACCCATTGTATGAACAGTTGAGCAAGGCCTCGGGCGTCTATTGTCTTGTGGCACGGTATCGTGATCGCTTGCTTGGAGAGTCGATCAATGATTACCAGGATCTGATCGTAGCCGTGTCGGTCTTTGGGGAAAGATTTGAAATCCATTGTGAGATGTTGCATGGGTTTCTCCGGAATTGGCAAGGGGTGGAGGAACCCTTGGATTCGGGTCTGTCTCGGATGGGATCTTCGGCAGGCGACGCAGTTACGCACGTACCGTTTGCAGGTGGCTTCCATCCCTTTCCAGTGGTATCGTTGTGCGAGCAACTGGTAAGTTTTCGTAGCACTAGGATGGGCTGTCGATACTTGATCATGTGCCTCTCTGATGAGTCGTGTACAGAGCAGGGAGTCCGGGGGAACGCAAAGGCGGTCACCATAGAGGAGAAGTCCGTTATCTATCCGATACTGGGAGGGCAGTGAAGAGCGTTCCTTTTCAAGAGACTGTCGGTTCTCCTTCAACAGGGCTTCCGTTAGCTCCAAGGAATCTAGCGACATCGTTGGGGTTAGTTGGAGAGAAGCGATGGTCGTTTGTAGGGAGGACTCTAGGTATTGCTTTGCCAGTTCGGAGTTGATACGGCCGTGTAGCCTAGCCGGGTCAAGGAGGACCAAGGAGCGATTGTCTTGTTGGGCCACTTTGAGATCCTTCATGTCTTGTTCTCGTCGACTGAGGATGTCTGCGCGCTCATTGCTTTTGCCCGGGGTGTACTCGATTCGGAAGTTGAAGGGGGCCATAAGCTCAGCCCAGTTGGCTTGTCGTTGATTCAGGACCTTTGTGCTCATAAAGTACTCCAAGGATCGATGATCGGTGTACACTTGGACTCGGTGCCGAACCGAGGTCAGTTCGGCTTTCCATTTCTTGAAGGCGGTGACAATAGCAAACAGTTCTTTGTCGTGTATCTCCCAATTAAGCTCTGCTCCGGTGAGTGTTTTGCTGTAGAAGGCTACAGGGTACCATTTGCCGTCCGGGTGTTTTTGAGACATGATTCCGGCTACTACTCCGTCCGAGGCGTCGGTTTCCAGTTTCGTATCGTAATCGGGATTGAAGTGGCACAGGACTGGGATTGCTAGGAGCGAGGACTTCAGCTTCTCGAAGCTGTTTTGACAATCCTCAGTCCATACGAATGGGGTTGAGGGACTTTGTAGAGCTATCATTGGCTTGGCTACTCGTGAGAATTCAGGGATGAATTGTCTGTAGAATCCGGTGAACCCTAGGAAAGACTTGACACCTGTTACGGTGGTGGGTCGGACCCAGTTATGGAGTACTTCCACCTTTTCTGGATCTACCTCTATTCCTTGGTCGGTCAGGATATATCCCAAATACTTAGTTCGAGTAACGTGGAATTCGCTTTTCTTGATTGCTACTTGTAGCCCTGCTTTTCGTAGTCTTTCTAGGACGAGCTCGACGTGTCGTTGGTGGCTCTGGACGTCTTCGGAGTAGATAAGGATATCGTCTAAGTAGGCGATACAGAAATCATCCAAGTAATCTATAAGCACATCGTTCATGTACCTTTGATAGGTGGAGGGGCCATTGCAGAGACCGAAGGGGAGTACTTTGCACTTGTATGATCCGTAGCGGGTACGGAAGGTAGTGTATTCCTCGGACTCTGGATCCATGCGGATTTTGTTAAAGGCTGCTCGAATATCAAACTTGGTGAAGATCTTGGCCTTGCTTGGGCGGATCAGTAAGTCGTCTATCCTCGGAATCGGGTAGGCGTCCTTTCGGGTGAGCTGGTTGAGCTTTCGGTAGTCAATACAGATACGGAGCGACTTGTTGGGTTTGCGGACACAGAGAATAGGGGAAGCGAAGGGGCTGTGGCTAGTCTCTATGAATCCCTTCCGTAAGTTCTCCTGGACGTACTTCTTGACAGCTTCTAAGTCCTCGGTGTTTTGCTTGTACAGAGGGCTGAAGTTGTTGGGTAGAGGTTCGTTCAGGATGATCTTGTGGTCATACGGTCGGTGTTCCGGTAGTTCCTCTGCAGCTAACAAACTGAATACGTCCCGATACTGCTGGTAGCAGGAGGGGAGTCGGTCCCGGATCAAACGGTCATTTTCTTGAACGTCCTCTCTGTCGTAGTCCTCGAGGATCCGGTCGATCTCGTACAGACTGGTAGTGAAGAACTCATTTTCTTTCTTTTTCATGTTGAAGTGGAAGGCATTGGCGGAAATGATGGCGACTCGGGGACCAGGAGGGGTTTCAAAGGGTTTTCGGGGCGGGTCCGGTTTTCGTATCTCCGGAGGGATGTCCCGGTATCGTGGGGCTTTGAAAATTCCACGAATGCGATTGATTGAGGGGTGTGGGCTACTAGTCTCCCGATACGACTCCTTTTCCCATAGGACGTCTCGTCTCTTGATGTCAAGAACGACGTGCTCCTTTGGTGTTCTTTGATGGAGTTGCATGAGAATTGGGGGAGTGGGGATATAGGTTTTGGGGTAAGTGGCTGGCCACTGTAACCGGGACCTATCCGTATCTAGTAGGATCTTGAACCTTTTCAACCATTGCATCCCAATGATCACATCCTGAGCTCCTAGATCGAGTATAACGAATGGACAGTTCAGAATCTTTCGTCCGTCCACAATCATGTGGAGACGGATATATTCTACAACTGGTGAAGAGATTTGGTCCTTGAACCCTCTAACCGTCACCGGGTAGGGTAGTTTTCGGACCTTGGTTCGAAGTGAAGAAGATAAAGAAGAAACAATGCGTGAATTCAAAAAGAGATATCCTTGGGCGCCGGTATCGATGAGCGACAGTAGTTTCACACCTACGCCTAGGTTGCACAAAACAGTGGATACGAGGAAATGGGAACCTTGAAATAGTTTTGAGAGATTGAGGTTTGACAGGTCATATTTTCGACTTAATCCCGAGTAGCGTGATGCTCTCGGGACTACTCGTTTCCCGTCCGATCTTCCTCCGGGTCCAGTACTTCGGCAGCGTCGTGATATTGGTCAGAGTAATCTTCAATCGCAATTTCCCTTACTCGTGGCAATGGACATTCATTGGCGTAGTGTCCTGGCTTGCCACAGTTGTAGCAGTTACCCGGTGCCTTTTCGGGAGCTGGGGTAGCTGTCGCTCGCTGTGGGGGTACTGTAGTGGATCGTGGGAAGGTTCGGGGAGCCGTGTACGGTGCTGTGTTTCCCGAGGTCTCTCTCCGAAGGGTATCCGAACTGGGTCGTACTGTGGTCCTGGCTTGGGACTTGGTAGTACCATTGTAAGAAGAGTTCTGATGATGCGTATCCCTTGGGTAGGTTCTTCTTTCCATATCAAAGGCAGTGAGGTGCTCTATCATATCCGGAAAGGAGTCGTTCCAGGTATGCTTGAACCCTTGACTAGGAATACGCAGGCTAGGAGTTATCTTCACCCACATGTAATGAATCCATTCCGTATGTGGTACGCGTCCTTTCACGGCATGGCTTAAGAAACGGGCTTTGAAAGCGGGGAAAGTTTCGTTCTTCTCCATGTATAGTTGGTCAAAGGCATTGCGTGCCTCAGCCTGTTCGTTGCCAGTGATGAAGTATCCATTGAGCGTGGCTATCATGGCTTCTGCGGAGAAGAAGTGGTCGGTTTCGTTATCGGACAGGTATCGGGGCTCGAGATACTCTTTAGCTAGACCGGAAGTACTGCCCCAGACTAGTGCCATGCGAGCACGCTCGGAACGGTAGTGGTCACTGTTGATCTCGAGTCGGTCCAGTATCGAAGCCTTCCATTGTCTGTAGGTGGGGTCCTTCCCATCTGACAGTTCAGAGATGGGAGGGGTACGCTCTGATAAACGTGGCTTCTCAAGAATATAAGAAGGGGCTTCAGAAGGTAATCTAGTCGACTGGCGACGTTGATGAGTCTGAAGGTTTTCGGTGGAGGACAGGGGCGAGTCCGGGAGCGGGGTCGGGCGAGGTTTCCTTCCCTTGACAGTTTTCGTTTTGGCCTGCAGAGCTGCCAACTCAGCGCACAGCTGGGCTATTATTTCTGCAGCGTTGTCAGGGGTCACGGTTGGTGGATTCCTAGGTTCCGCCGAAGTGGGTCCGGCTTCTGTCCGACTCTGATTATCCTCCGATTGGCTGGCATCGGTCGTCTTCCGTATTTCAGACATTCGATGAGTTTGTAGGCCTTCTGCAAAGGCTGGTTGTTTCCCTTTGTTTCTCGAGGAGCGGGATTCGTTGTCCATTGATGGGGACAGGTATCGGCTTTGCCTCCGATCCTGCTAGGTTGTTGGTAGTCTCCGAGTCTCTACCTTGGCGCTATCCGACGCGACTTTTCCGAAGGTAATCCGAGCTGGTGATGCTACGGAAGTCCAAACCTATAGGCTTCGGTCGACTGGAGATCTCTGGGATCCAGTCTCGGGATTGTTGATAGATCTATCGGCGTCAATCAGGGCCGGAACCTGGGAGGTCTCGGGGGCTGGTCGACTGAGGGATTCGAGTAATCCTTTCAAACAAATTGGCGATATTGTATAGGCCGTCACCGGCAGGGGGATAATTTTCTTGTAATGTAACGGCTCAAGAACATGAGGTGCCGAAAGGCGTCCGAATCAGCTCGAAGGCATATGGGAGTGCGCGCGGATCAAGAAGCCAAACAAATCATATTCTTATAGGCCTGGTACGAAAGGACAAGAAAATCATGCCTCTACAGTTCTATCAAGGAAGCAAGCTATATAGGGTAGGACTCGGTGGTAGTTCTAGGCCCTCACGGGGTTCTCTCCTTTCCTCTGCTGTGTTGGCACGTAGGTAACAGTGGGGTAGGGATTCTTGTAGGATCTGGACTGGGTACGGTACGGAGGTGGTTCGGGTAGAGGTCGGTGTAGTCTCCCATCTTTGATAAGCTTGTATGGGGAAAGATGGGGGTGGCTCACGAGGGGGCTCCTGTGGCTGAGGGTCGTCGTTGTAACAGGATGTGGCTTTGTCACAGTTCTAATATCTTTACGTAGAATCTAGAGTATACTTTAGCGTTAGGTAGAAAGTTAAATATATATATAACTAGTCTCTTTTAGTTTTTAATTAAAAATAGTCTAACTTTAATATAGTCTAATCTGTAATTAGGTTATATTATATAAAGGTTTTTTATAAAAAAATATACTTTATCTCTTTTTTTTAGCTAAAGTACTATTTTTTATTTTTTATTAATATATAAAATGCTACTGCGTTAAGTATCTAGAAAAGCTTTATTTAATTATTTATAAACTCTCTTTAGTTTTTTAGCTATAAGCATAGCTACTTCTATCTTCTAATAGAGTAATATTCTAGTAAAGAGATTTAAATGTCTTCTATAGTTAGTAAAATATAAAATCTATTCTATAGACTTTAAAACTTTATTATTATATACTATTTAAGCTATAGGTAATAGCAAGATCTAATTATCTTATTACTAATTAATATATATCTATAGGTAGGCTTTTATAGTGCAATTTATTTACTCTATCTATCTATCTATCTCTAGATAAAAAGCTATAAATAGTTTACGTTGCGTTTTAATAGTAGTAAAAAGTAATGTTTAAAAGTTTAATATAAATAGCTTATTTTAGTTACTAATAATTAACTTTAGAATGCTATAATATCTAATAATTCTATTAATAAAAATGTATGCTAGCTGTACTACTATAAAGTCTTTTTTAAATAGAATATACTTAGCTGCTTTTATAAATTAATTAAATATAACTATAATTACGTTATACGTAAATCTAGTAACTAGATTTTTTAATAGAGGTAGACCTATTATAAAGTCTATAGAGATATTCTTCTAAAGTATTAAAAGTAGTTCTAGTATTTACATCTCTTTATAGAGTGCGTATATACTATACTTATTCTTCTAATAGTCTATATATTTACTAATAAAGTCTATAACTTTATCTTTTATATTTCTAAACTAGTAGTTCTACTAAATTAGTTCTATAGTATATTAAATGCCTAGGTAACTATATATAAAGTTTTTATAGTAGCTTTAAATAACTACTTTCTATAACTCCTCTATAAGTTTAGGTATAATAGTAAGTACTACGCTAAACGTTCTAGTAGGTTCTAATAATCTATCTTTATTAGCTTTAAAAATTGTATTTTTAATAATTCTTTTAGATTCTATAATATCTATTCTTTAGCTAAAAGCGTTAGCTCTGCTATTATTTTTATTTAAAGTGTATACAATTTTAAATTTATACTAGCCTAGTATTTCTAACTATTATACTTGTTATCTATTAAAAGTTTTTGTTATAATAAAGCTTATAAAGTTTTTATAATCTAAAAATATTATAAGTTCTAAGTAGCTCTCTACGTAGATACGCTAGTACTCTAATACGTTAATAATAGCTATAAATTCTTTATTATATACGTTATAGTTCTTTTTAAATGCTATAAACTTTCTAGAGTAGTATATAATTAGATGCTATTTACTATTTTATTTTTATAATACTACTACGCCTATTATAAAGTCTAATACGTTTATTTTAAAGTATAATAGTTTACTACTTTAGAAAAATACTAATATTAGTAGTTCTACGCATGCCTGCTTTATATTATTAAATACAGTTTTTTTATTTTATCTCTATTTCTAAGCTTATTTCTTTTTAGTTAGCTTTATAAAAAGCGCTGCTTTTTTAAAGAAATTTTTAATAAACTATTAATTAAAGTTTATAAATCTAAAAAATAACTAGATATTTTTTATAGTTTTAGGTATAGGCTAGTCTATAACTACCTTTATTTTATCTTTACTTATTTTTACTCTATAGATACTAACTATGTATTCTAAAAACTCTACTTTTTCTTTATACTATTTATATTTTTTAGGTTCTAGTTATAAGTTATACTATCTAGGTGTAGTTAGAACTTATCTAATATACTAGACGTATTTCTATTTATTATTTAAGTATACAAGAATATTATTAAGATATGTAATAATAAATATATCTAGGTATTTTTTTAAAATATTATTAATAAAAGCCTAATATATTACTAGAGCGTTAGTAAAACTAAAAAGTATTACTATATACTTGTAGTAGCTGTAGCGTATTCTAAATACTATTTTCTATTCTTTATTTACTTTTATATAGTTAAAGTTATACGCGCTTTATAAATCTAATACTATAAAAATCTTTATATAGGCTAATTAATCCTTTAACTCTAATATATTAGGTAATAGGTATTAATTTTTAATTGTAATATTATTAAGCTTTCTATAGTTAATATATAACTATAGCTTACTATTCTTTTTTAGTATAAAAAGAATAGAGTAGCCTGCTAGTAATTTAGAGAGTTAAATAAATCCTTTCTTTAGATTAACTTTAATATACTTTTTTAGCGTTTTAAGTTCTTTTTTTAATAGTCTATAAATTAGTCTAAAAGTTAGTTACTTTTCTTTTTATAGAATAATTTTATAATTCTAAAGTTTATATTTAGGTAATACTACTACACTTATCTCTTTTTAAAAAAGTAGCTTAAATTCTTTATACTTTTTAGAAATCTCTAGAGTTACGTAGTTCTTTTTTACTTTTATTTGTTAACCTAGTAGTACTTTACTAGTATCTATAGAGTTAGACCTATATTACTTATAGTTATTTTTATTTAGATATTATTTCTAATAATCTTTTCTATATTATATACTATAATTTATCTTTTATCTACTATTATATAATAATAATACGTAGGCTAGCTTATAGTTACATCTAACCTATAGTACTTAAATTAAAATGTTTTTAATTTCTAATTAATTCTAAAATTGTATTTTATAAGCTAAAGAAAGCTAAAAATAATATTATATATTAAAAGGCTAAATATGTTAAAGTCTATACGTTTCTAGTAATTTCTAATAATTAAGTCTAATTCTATTACTTTATATATAATTCTAGATTAACTAGATATAGCCTTACTATTAATTACATTTATAAAGTAAGAAATTTATTTCTTTAATAGATATAGACCTGCTATATACACTATATATATAAATATAAAGTTTACTTTATACTCTAAATCTATTATAGCTATTATAGTATATCTTTTAAGCTTTACTTTAAACTTAGTTAAGCCTATAGCTTTTACTATATAAATAAAACGTTTTATAAGGCTAGAGCATAGCGCTAGTTTAAAAAAAACTTATTTTTAAATCTATAGAAGCGTTTTTTATTTTTATACTTTTTATATTCTAGATTAAAGTATATATGCTATATTTAATTATAATATATTCTATTAATAATAGTTTATATTTCAATGCGTATTTTATTATTATTAAAGTTTAAAAAGTAGCTTTATACGCGTTTATTCTATAGGTATTTAAAGTAAGTTTTATCTATATAGTTATATACTTAGTACGTATAGTAGTTAAATTAATATAAAAAGTATTCTATTTTTATTTTATCTAAATAATAGATAGCACACGTGTTATGCGTATATAAGCTCTATAATATACTACTATATTATTTATTTTATTAGTTATCTATATAGTTTAGACGCCTATTACTTTTATTTTATTAGGCACTCTAGCGCTTTAGAGTATTATTTTTTCTAGTTAGGGCATTATTTATTCTATAAATTTCTTTTTTTAAGTAGTAATTTTATATTATTCTAATCTAGTATACCTATAGTTCTTAAAAGACCTAGTTATTATAGTCTTCTCTATAGGTAATCTACTAATTTATAGTATTTTTTAGCTATTATAGTATCTATACTGTAAACTATTTATTATTAAATATATTTTATAGTTTTTATATTAATTCTTTAACGCAGCTATTAATTGTTGTAGTACTGTTATTAATATTATAGGTTAGCTATTCTATAAGCTATTAAATAGCTTTTTTTAAGTATTTTTTAGTGTTGCTAAGTTTTTAGTTCTATTATACTAGAATAGCTTATATCTATAGTAGAGGTATAGCAGCTTAGTACTATAATTTAAACTTTTCTACTTTTTTTTATTTAGTATAGTATTCCTTTATAGACTTATATTTATTATTTAAGTCTTCTATGTTTACTACTAAAGCTTTTTAATACTTTAGGTATTACTTAATTTTTTTATTTAAAAAAGCTTCTTTCTGCATGCAATTCTAGATTATAGTAATAGAAAGTAGTCCTTTATTTTCTATATTATCTAATAAGCTAATTAAAGCGTTAAAAATATCTAAGCAGCTTACTACACTATTAAAGTTAAATAGTTTAATACTAGAGATAATTATCTACTTATTTTCTATATTTTTATTAAATACTTTAATTTACACTATATTAACCTAGCGTATAACTTTATTTTTAGACTAGTAGTTTTATATAAAGTAGCCTTTTTTACTATATTTATAGCATATTAGTAGCTTCCTGCTAGACTACTTTTAGTTACCCTTTTTTAAATAGATTTTCTTTTTAATAATATTATTAATGTGTATAGATTCTGTACTATAGCTTTAGTAAATACTCTATTATATAGATTAGTAGGCCTAATAGCTTTACTTATTATTAGGCTAGTATTATAACCTCTAGAGTTTTCTAGACTTCTACCTGCCTGTAGTAGGCAATATTTATCTATAGCTTTATTTAGCTAATTTAAATTTATATAGGTTATTATTAATATAGATTATATTTTTTACTAGGTTGTTTAGTATTCTAATAATACTTCTAGATTTTATAAGTTCTCTATAAATTTCTAGTTTAAAACTTTATTTATATATACATATTAATACCTTATTATTCTAGTTAAATTATTTTTAGTATTACTAAAATATTATTGTATAGTCTATAGCAGACTTAGTTTATTATAATATTTAAATTTTTTCTTTAGTAATAATTAATTCTTTAAAAAAAAAAAAATTATTTAGAGTTTATTTTTAAATACATTCTAATTTTTAATTAGATTAGCGTTTTTAGCGTCTGTAACGTTTTTATCTATATATTTATATAAAAATAAAGTAACCTACTTTTTAGCGTCTCTTTTTATAAAGCTAGTTATAATTATAATTTAGTTATTATTATTAACCTAATTTTTTTTAATATAGAAATAATAATTATACTAGAAAATCTATGTTTTAAGCTTAGCCTTTTTTCTAAAGTAGAAATTAAGCTTAGCTACGCGAGTACTAGAGTAGCTAGTAGTTAAAGTATCTAGAGTATCTATAGAAACGTTGCTTATTTTAAAGTGTTTAAAGTATAAAAATCTTTTTAAGTAGCTACAATATAAAGTAGCTAGTATTAAAAAAAATATAAAAGTTAGTTTTTAAAAATAGGCGTTGTATATAGATAATAGTAGTTTATAACTAAAATAGTAAAAGTACGCTTCTAAAAAGAGTAACAAGTATATTTAAAATAACTAAATATATTATTTACTTATTTATATAAGTTCAACACAATCTACTATATAGGTATTTTAATATTTCTATATACTTATATTATTCTATATTATTTTATACTATTCTATCTTATTCTATGCGTAGAATTTATAGAATATTATAAAATTCTATAAAATATATATAATTTATTCTATATAGCTGTTCTACTAAGCCTATAGAATATGCGCTACGTAGAGTAGTATTATCTACTAGTTATAAAATACTAGCTCTAGCTGTCTAGTTATTTGTTTCTTTGTTCCTACATAGTTATTACTTCTTTCTCTTCTAGTTTGTAATATAACGCTTTAGTAGCTAGAAGTTATAGATTTAATCTATAATAATTTTAGTAATTTAAACTTTAATATTAATATACTTACCTATTTTTAAAAACTAATCTATTATAGTTTTTTTAATACTAGCTACTTTATATTATTACTATTTAGAAAGATTTTTATAATTACTATTATTTCCTTCTAGTTACTTTACTAAGCTATTTTTAGTTATTATTAAAAATTTAAAATAATAATAACTATTTCTATTAATATATAGCTTATTATAAAGCTTATTTTATTAAAGTTATATTTATTTTTATTTTAAATACTATACTTTTTTTTCTTCTAGCTACTAACTAGAACTTAATTTTAAAATTTATATAGATTTTATAAAAAGGTTGTTTATAGTTATATTTATAATTAAACTTTATTTTAAATTTAAAGTAGTTTTTAATAGATATACTACGCTAATTTTAATAAATATAGTCTAGATTATATTTATTATATAGATAATTAGCTATATTAAATTAATATATTCTACTACTAAACTAGCTATACTACTAAGCTAGCTACTTTTCTTTAGTATTATAAATACTATACTCTATATAATATACTCTAATAATATAATATAATATTAATTTAAACTAAAAGCTAATTAGAACTTACCTATTCTACTTTTATAGCTAGCTAATTTAAAAGCTAATAGGCTGCTGCTATAGCCTTTAGAGTTAATTATTAAAAACTTTCTAATTAGATTAATAAAACTACTCTACGCGCTAAAATTCAATCTAATTACTAGAAATTTACTACTATTAAAAAGTAGATAACTATCTAATATATTTTTAATTTTAATTTATTAAAATTTACGCTCTAGCTATATAAAGTAGAAAATATAGCTAATAAAATACTAGAGGTATATAATAGAATACTAGTAGGTAAATACTAGGCTAAGCGTTTTATAACGCGTTTAAATAAACTTAAAATTACTTTAAACTAAATAAAAAATAAATAAAAAATAAAGTAGAAAAATTTAGAAATTATTAGCGCGTAGTTTAAATTTATAGATAAAATAAATGCTAAGTATAGTATCTAGAATAATAATATTTATAACTTTAATAAAACTTGCTTTTAAATAGGTATATTTAGATCTATAAAAGATATTATAGGCTTTAAAAAATATAATTAGCTAGACTTTATTTAGCTAAATATTTATAAAGAGGTTACTATTATCTAGAGTATATACGTTTTAAAAGATATAACTTTATTTTTTTATTATATATAAAAAATATATATATATCTCTATATAGTATAAAAAAACTAGTTTTTTTATAACTAGAAACTATTAATTATTAATAATAACTAGATAAATAATATATATAGACTAAAGTAGTTAAAATACTTTAATATATATATATAAAAGTATAAAAAGTAAAAATATACTAGTTACTAATTTTAAATAGCTATAAAAGCTATTTTAACTAAAAATTTAAAAACTACTATATAGAGAAAAAAATTGTAATACTTTATAAATTTATTTATTTATTTTATATTCTTTAGCTATTTAATATAGTATATTTTTTACTATTAAAGTATAAATATTTCTAGCGCGTGTAAAATTTAGTATACTAATACAGTTTCTATATTTAGAAAAAAAGCTTCTTTTTAGTTTTTAAAAATACGTTTTTTAATATATTTATAGTTAATTACTATTAAAAAGCTTTTAAAATATTAGAGCTAGTTTCTACTAACGTGTAGGTAGTACTAGATTATATTAATTTCTAGATATATACTTTATTTTAACTCTTTTTACTAGTAAATCTATAGTAATTTAAAACTTTAAATAATATTTATAAATTTAGGTTTTAGTTAAAGTTTATATATAAATTTTTTATTTAGTTATCTATTACTATATAAACTAGCTTTTTATAGTTTATAAAAGAAACTAAACTAATAGTATACTAAAACGCTTTTTTTTAAGCCTATATCTATAAAATTAAAAAATTATTAATAAAAATATTAAAAAAAAAGTATAAAAAAATATCTAGTAAAAAAATACTTTTAAATATAGTATTAGATTATTAGCTACTATAGTTTTAACTATAGCGCTTAATCTATTAAAATATACACATAGTAATAGTAGTTAAATACTTATTTAACTTAATATCTAATACTATAGTAATTATAGAGAGACTAGGTATAATATTTATACGTGCTAGAAAAATTTAGAAAGTACTTTTAAATTAGATATAAGCTCTATAGTGGTAGAGTTAAATATTAATAGTAATAATAATAATAATTAAAAATATAGTATTTATAATACTAAAAAAAATAAGCTAGCTTAGTAGTATAGCTAGCTTAGTAGTAGAATACATTATAGTTTATAGCTTAAAAAGTAATTTTTTAAAAATAGTTTAACTATATACTAAATAATTACTTTTTTTATACTTTTATTTAATTTTTTTTATAAAATATATAGCTTTTTTTAGAAGCTTTTTAGTATATTAATTATTTAGTATAGTATATAAAGCTTTATAGGTAGCTATAGCGTATTATAAATAAACTATTATATTTTATTTAAACGCTAATATTATAGTTTATATTTAATATCTATTAAAAACGTTTATTTACTATTATTATAGAGGTATAATATAAGTATATAAATTTAGGTAATATTTTAGTAAGCTATTTAATTTAACTATATATTTAATTTATTTTTTACATTTATAAATTTATAAAATTTATTTATATTAATATATTTTTCTAAATCGATTTTTAAAATCTAAACGTTAAACTTTAATTATAAATCTATTCTTAACTTTTATAAAACTTTATATTATATTTTTAAAAGTATAGTATAATAGAATACTTTTATTTTACTTTTTATATAAAAGGTAAACTCTAAAAGTAGTTACTAGATATAAAAATAAAAAATTTGATTACTATCTAGAAAAGTCTAGTAAAGAATTATATAATCTAGTAGTAGCTATTTCTAAAAGGCTATATTACTCTAGCTCTAGAGGCTATAAAAACTCTAGCGCTAAAAGCTATAAAAGCTCTAGTACTAAAGGCTATAAAAAATCTTACTTTAAATAATTCTATTTAATTATTAGATGTATAGTATAATTAAAAGTGTATAAAAATTAATTATTTTAATAATAATTAGTTATATCTTTTCTAAATATTATTTAGAAAGCTAGTTTTATTATATTAGCTATTATATGCGCTAGCGTACTCTATACCCTACTTATTTACTAGCTCTAGAGTAACTCTATTAATCTAATATACCTTTTTTAGCCTAGAAGCTATTACTAGCTAAAACCTTTTTTTTAAAAAGTTATTATAAAGTAGTCTAGTTACTATTAGATTTCTATAATTAGAGTTTTATTTATTAGCGTTAAAAGTATTTTAGCTTTAATAAATTTTAGTTAATAAAAAAATATTTTTTATAATTTTTATAGTAGAGCTTTTATAAAGCTATTTATAATTATCTCTAATAACTATATATACTATATATTTATCTATTAATATTATACCTTCTACTATAGCTAGTAATTATAGATATTAATATATTAGAGCTTAGGTTAAAGTTTTAAAATATCTATAGTAAATAGGTAGATAGTTTATTAATTAATATATTTAATAATAATAGGTTCTAGCTTAATTTTAATATAAAGTTTCTAAAAAAGCTTTAAAATAAAAAGAGTTTTTTTAGTAACTTAGAATAGAGTAAAGACTTTAGTTTTAGTAGTTAATATAGTTACTATATTCTATTTATTTATTTTTTTAATAATAAGCCTATTATATAGCTTTATTATATAGCTTTATAAACTTTTTCTATTTTATATATTATTAGTAAAAAAGGTATTACTTATAATTTAGAAGTATAAACTACTTTTTAATTATACTATAGTTAATTTAGTATTCTAAAAATATATTAAAACTTAGTTTATAGCTTTATAATATTTATAGCTAGAATTAAAAAGATACTTTACTAGTTATAATATAGTAAATAAAACATCTAGTTATATAGTAACTATAGTAAAAAAGCGTAATCTAATTTTTTATTAATATTTATTAACATCTATATAGTTTACTAGTTAGTTACTTAGTAATAGTTTAATAGCTACTATTAGAGTATTATACGCTACTTTTTAATTATTAATTAGTTAACCTATTTTATTATAGTAAAAGGTTTTAAAGAGTTAGATTTAGTATAAAGCTTAGTTATAAATTATTTCTATTCTAATAAACTATTATAAGTTATATTCTTTACTAATTATATACTACTTTTCTAGCTACTCTATTACTTTTATAGCCTACTAATTCTACTTTATTAGATAAGCTATAATAATACTACTTTTAATAAAGTAGTATAGTTTATATAGTATAATTTTTAAGCTAAGCCTCTATAGAGTTACTATAAACTCCTTCTAGTATAGTAGTAGTAAAATTTTAAAGCTATATAATACTTTATTAACTTATAGAATTATACTAGCTTTCTAATAGTCTTTTAGTATATATATATAGATAACTTAGTTTATTACTATATATATAAACGCGTTTATAATATTAAAATACTTAAGCTCTAAATTATACTAGGCAATAATTACTATTAATATTCTAAATAAATAGCTAGCTAGTATAGCTATATAAATATTTTAATAAGTAATATTTTTCTATTAATTTTTTTAGACTACTAGTTACGCTTTATATTTAAAAAAGTTATAGTTTTATCTAGCTTATATATATAGACCTATATATAGTTAAAAATCTATTATTTTATTAATTTAGCTATTTTAATTAGAACTTTAGTCTATAAATCTATTTAAGTATAGTTTAAAAAATTGTTAAATTTAGCTTATTTAAACTTAGTACCTAGTAGATTATTTTTAAACTTACTTTTATATATAAAAGAAAGTAAAAGCTAGCTATAATAAAGTTTTAAACTAGTAGTAAATATTCTTTTTAATTAGGCTTTTTTAATAGCTTTTTCTTAAGTTATCTCTATATTATCTATTAAGGTTTCTATAGTAAATACTACTATCTATAAAAGTATATAGGATAATACTAATTATACTTTAGAGTATATCTCTACTATAGATTATATAAAAAAAACTACTAGTAGTAGCGTTAGTAGTAGAAATAGATAATAATCCCTAATCTTTCTACTATTATACTATTCTAGTAAGTCTACTTTAGAATATAGCTCTAAAGCCTTTTTAAAAATATTATTTTTATAGAATAATTAAGTTTCTAGTTTATATACTAGTAAAGGGAGCTCTATAGTTTTTATTAACGTAGTAATTTCTTTTAGTATACTATATATAAAATTATCTATTAAATTTTCTACTTTTTTATTAAAAGTTATCTATTTATTAAAAATAACGTTTTTAGTGCTAATAACTTTAGCTAGAGATAGAATCTATATTCTATAGATATTAGTAAAATAATATTCTACTAGATATTCTATTTAGGCTTTTAGATTAAAGTATTATAAATATTCCTTTCTATAATATATATTATTAGTTATAGTAAACGCTTTATAGCTATATAATTTAAAGTAAATAAAGTTTAGTTTTTATATTAATATAACTATACTATTACTAAAAGCTATATAAATAAAAAAAATTTATATAGAGTTTTTTAGTTATTTATATAGTTAGATAATAAGTTATATAAATAGATAGTAGTTTATATTATCTTTAGCTAGAGCTTCTATAGAAAATTAGTATTAAATTATATTATACGCGTTTTTTTTTATTTATACTCTCTAAGCGTTTAGCGCCTCTATTTTATATTTATATATCTAGGGCTAAAGGCTTAATAATAATACTTTATAATATAAAGTAGTACTATATTTCTAGCTTAACTATTATAATTTTATTGTCTACTTTAATAATCTATATAGTAATATTAAAATAGTGTTTAAAAAATAGAATAAAGTTAAAAAATACTTTAATAATAGACTTTATAGTTTTATTATTAGTAAAGTAGTAGTTTTATTAGATTTATAAGTTTCTATTAGTAATAAACATCTAGTTTTTTTTTTAGTAATACTTTAGTATTTATATAAATAGAAATTAATTACCTTTTTTTTTTCTAGTTTTTTATAATCTATATTTTATAGAGCCTATTTAATTTAATACTAGGCTTTAGTTTATCTATAGAAGTTATACTCTACTATAGTAATACTTTTTATTTATACTTTTTTAGCTTACTATATAAAATGCTTTATAGTTACTAAACTAAAATATTTAAATCTTTTATACTATATAAATACTAGAGCTATTTAAACTTATTTTAGTATATATAATATTACTTTATATATATAGTAAACTATAGGTGCTAATATATAGTACTTAATTATCTATTAGCTATATTACTTCTATAAACTTTTAATAATTATACTATTTAATATTTATAGCGTTATAAAATAAATTCTAGTATTCTACTATATTTTTTATTATTAAAGTAATTAAAAAGATATAAAATTATAAAAGAAATTAAAATAAATAGCTATATTATAAAGCGTTACTATTATTATTTACTAATTATATTTAGAAAATAGCTAGATAGAGCTATACTTTCTAATTTAGATTTATATATTACTAGTCTATATATAGTTTAAAAGTCTAGGTATATAATAGTTATATATATATTAAAAATTATTTATAATATAGTATATTATATCTAAACGTAAAATATATAAATTTTAGAGTAGATAATTATCTATTATAGTAGTAAAGCTTACCTCTATATTAGATGTTACTAGAATCTAATTTTTAGAACTTTTAATTTATATAATTTAATAACTATATAGTTATTTTACTTCTAGAGTTAGAGTATAGAACTATTTAATAGTTAGCGTTTTTCTATAAAGTTAGCTTTATAAATAGATTAGCTATTATAGTTCTAGGTTTTATTTTTTTTAAATTTAATAATTTTTTTTATAGACTTATAAAGTTTTTACTACCTAGGTACTTTCTTTTTATATAAATAGTAGTAGTTTTTTAAAGTATAGTATTATTTATATACTAAGTATTTTATAGAGAAGTATAAAATTTCTAAAGGTTTTTTAGCTTATTACTTTTAATTATTACTAAATTAATTATAGGGTTTTCTTTTAAAAAATAGCAGGCTATTTATAGTAGAGGCGTTTTTTATACTATTCTAATAAACTTTACTTTTAGTAGTGTTATATAAAGCTTTATTATAAACTATAATAATATTTAATATACTTTATAGATAAATAGTCTATATAGATAAGTAGTTTATCTCTACTTAAACTTTACTAAAACTATACTCTATTCTAGTTTAAAGTAGTATAATATAGCGCTGTATAGCGTAAAACTAGCTTAAATACTATTTTATAACTATTTCTACTTTACTTTTATATATTTATAAATTATACTTTATTTTATAGCACTATATATAGTGTTATACCTATTTATAACTTTTACTAGCCTACTTTTTTTTTTACTTTTTTTCTATTACTACGCGCTCTAAACTCTTTTAAAATAGTTAAATATAAGCTTTTTTTAGCTATAAAGTTACTTTTATACTAAATCTACTTTTTTTTATATAATTTATAACGCGTAGTAGCTTTATTAGCAGTTTAAAATTTAGTAATCTTTTTCTGTACTAATACTAGCTTATACGTAATAATTATAGCCTTTTTTAATACTTTTTTAAAAGCTTTAAATATAGAAATTAGTAAACTATCTATATACCTCTAAATTTTTACTTTTATAAATATTAATTATAACTCTAGTTTAAAAGTATTACTTAAAGTTTATAACTACTAGAGCTTATTATTAATAGAGAGTAGTAATAGAGTGTATAACTAGACTTTAAAGTATAATATAACTAACTCTAGTTTATATAAAACTAGTCTAGCGCTTTAACACTTTTTTTAGATATTACTAGAAGTTATTATAGCTTTATAAATGTGTATAAAGTAAAGTAGAAACTTAAGCTTTATAATATATATAATATAATTATATATAAACTTTTTAGTTTAGTAGCTATACGCCTATTTTAAAAAAGTAAAATAACCTATATTAAGTAGCTAAAGAAGGTGTAATAAGTAAAAAGGTATATATATAGTAATAATTTTTTTTTTTTATAGTATTACTAGAATTTAAGTAAATTATAGCTTTTATAGCTATTAATAATAAATAGCTAGTACTTTTTAATAGTACGCGTTTTAGTATAGGTATTAAAGTGCTCTAGCTACTAATATCTAAGTTTATTAGTTATCTAGCTATTTTTAGAGACTATAATAACCTAATTTTTAGGTAGGCTATTTTTTTATACTAGGCTAAAAAGTAGTAGTAGCCTTTAAAAATAATAAAAAGTAGAATAGCCTATTCTATTATATTAATTTTTTAGATAACTATTATCTACTTCTAGTTGCCCTACTAGACTACTTTTAGTTATTTTTAATACTTTAAAGCTATAATAACTACTTCTATTAATATCTAGCCTATTATAAAGCCTATTTTATTAAAATTATATATCTATTTTTATTCTAGATACTATACTTTTTTTTTATATTAGCTACTAGTTTAAACTAGGCTTTAATAATTTTTAAATTTTTATATAAAGCTCTTTTATAGTTATATTTATAATTAAACTTTACTTTAAGTTTAAAGTAGCGTTTAATAAACATACTAGGCTAGTTTATACTAATATAGTCTAGATTACGCTTATTATATAATAAATTAGCTATATCTACTATAGCTATAAACTTTAGAGAAAATTTTTACATATATAGTTTAAGTATATACTAAATAATTACTTTTTTTTTATTTTTATTTAGTTTTTTTAAATTAGGCGTATAATCTTTATATAAAAGTTAACTAGCGTGTTTTTAATATAAAGTAGTATAGAAAATATTATAAATAGCTATAGCGCGTTATAAAAAGAAATTTATATTTTATTTTAAAGCTTATAGCGCAAGCTATATCTAAGCTTTATTAAAAAGTTCTATCTAGTATTATTAGTAGAATATTACGTAGGTATATATAGTTTTAGTAGGGTTTTAGTAGAGGTAGACTACTTATCTATATAGACTACTTATCTATAAAGTACATTATTTTATTTTTCTCTATTTTCTAAGAATAGTTATTTATTATATACTTCTAATAGCGTTTTATTATCTTTTTATAGTTTATTCTAGATTAGTATTATCTAGAGTTCTAGAAAATAGTTACCTATACATTTACTATTTTATTAATTAATATAAAAAAGCCTTTTATTACTATATTAATCTATAGTACTTCTAGTATATTATATACCTCTACTTTAGTTATAGCTTAGTTATATTCTATAAACTAGCTATTCTAGTATATAGAGGTTTTTATTAGCTTTAGTATTTAAAAGTATTATTTATAGACTTAATTTTATTTAAATTATTTATTAATTTTAATTATTACTTTTAAGCTTATAAGCTATTTTTAAAAGAATTACTTAGATAGGTAATAGGTTTAGAGTAGATATAGTATTACTATTAATTAGATAAACTCTATAATATACTAAAAGCTAAATTATTTTTTTTAAATAGTTATATTAGTTATTTTTATATTATTTAAAAGAGATTTTATAATATTTAATTTCTAGAAAGTCTTGTAGCGTACTAGAATAAAATTAGTAATTCTTTTTAGATTAATATTACTTATATTAGCTAGCGCGTAATAAGTAATTACTAAAGCTTTTTCTATTACTAGTTTAACTATTAGCTACGTAGTAAACTTAGAATTAATTTTATTCTAGATATTATATATAATATAGCGCGCTTTAAGCTATATTTTCTATATTATATAGTTTATATAATTCTATAGAATAACTATTAGATTATATATTATTACTATATTAGATAGATGTATTAAAGTAGCCTAAATAGTAGTTAGTAGTAAAACTCTTAACTATTAAATACATAGTATAATTAAAAGTATATAAAAATTAAGTATTTTAATAATAATTAGATATATCTTTTTTTAGTATTATTTAAAAGGCTAGTTTTATTACGTTAGCTATAAAGTACGCTAGTGTACTTTATACTCTATTTATTTACTAGTTTTAAAAAAACTCTATTAATCTAATAGTAATTAGGCCTAGCCTATTATATTTTATATAGTATTATTCTATTTACTAAATTTTAATAGTAGCTTTTCTAAAGAAATATACTATTTTATTTATAATAAAAGATTTAATTTAAGTATACTTTATATAGATAATATAAATTAATATATATAAACTTTAAAAAACTATAATTTAATATTAATTATCTTTTTAAATTTACTAATAATATAGTTTTAGAAACTATTTTCTACTAAATACTATTAATATTATAGTTATAGTAGTAGTTATAATTATAAATTAAAACAACTTTAAATAAAATTATAGTAAAATAATAGTTTAGAGTATAAATTACTTAATATAAAACATTCTACTTCTCTATTTTAAATATATAAATATAACGTTTTATTTTTTTTAAAAGAAATTATAAATTAAATATGTAATTTTAAAATATATAGAGGGTTAGTATGTATTATATTCTATTTATACTAAATTCTATTTATTTAGTATATTCTAGTTAATATATATATATATATATATATCTAATATATATATAAAAACTAGCTTTTTATATAATATTTTTATTCTATACTAGAATATAATATTTATTTATAATTCTACGTTTTAGTATTTATATATAGCGAGTTAAATTAATATCTATAAATAGCATAGTTAAATTATCTACTAGAAACTAATATATAAACTTGTATATATCTTTTTATTTTTATAAATCTATTAATAATTAATTTATATACTAAGATTTTATTCTAGTAATTTATTTATAGTATTACTATTATATAAAAGTAATTTACTACTATATATATAATATACGTATAGTTAATATAAGTAAAAACTATATATATAGATAGAAAAGTATATATATTATGTGTTTGTACATGTTCTAGTCCTAACTCTAAGCATGTAATATCATCTTTGACTTAGTTTCTACTAAAAATTGCTGTGTTTTAACTACTAGTTACGACCTCTACTAGTAGACGTAGAAAACCATTGTCTCTGGGTTGCTCTGCTTGAGCTTCTTATTCTTGTACTGTAAACTGATCCTCATGACCCACACGGATGCAATCGCGACCAGCGAAAACGAGATACTCGCTATCCACGCCTTCAGAAACCTTGGATTGTCCGTGCTTGGCCACAGGTACGGAGTGTAGACACTACTCAAGTTACCAAGCGAGTTACATATCGCGAGCGCAACAGCCTTCTTCTCTGGCGTCTGTCCTAGCGTCGCGCTCGTCCATCCGAGCATGATGTTATTGATGCCGAAGGAGAACGTAACAAAGATGAAGATCGCAACAAAGCGCGCAGGCACATTGGTCGTGACCGCGGGGATGATGAAACCAGCAATGATGATGCATTTGCAGACGGTAATATGCCATGTGCGCTCGTTGTATCGTCCAGACGTGTAGGACATAATAATCGCCATCGCTGCGGCAAGGAGATAGGGCGGGCAAGTAAGCACGAGCGTGATGGTGGTGTTATATCCGAGAGTTCTGACGACAGTAGGCAGGAACGATTGGAAGCTGACGGAGGAGATGTGAGTGTTGTACATCAGGCAGAAGACCCAGGTGCGCCAGTCGGCGAAAGCCTGGCGCAGACCGACCCATACGGTGGTGGCTTCCTCGCGCTGTGTGGTGTCGGCCGCGATGCGATTGTGTGCTAGCTGTCTCTCGACTTCGCTAAGCCAACGAGTATGGAGGGGATGGTCAGGTAGTACGAAGAAGGACACACAAGCCACGCCAATGGAGGCAGCGCCTTGGATGAGGAACAGCCTGAATCGCAGCAATCAGTCATTTGAGTGGTAGTCCTGTAAAACTGGGAGAAGTTACCAGCGCCAACCGGCTAGGCCGTGGGTACCATCGAGTCCAGCAAAGATACCAGCCGCAATGAGACCTGCAAAACTCGAGGCAATCATGTTACCAGTATAGAATATAGCCATGCGAGTAGCAATCTCTTTCTTGGTGTAGAACAATGATAGCAAGAAGAGAGCACCTGGGTAGAACTACCCATGAGATTAGCTTATGCCCTGTTGATGTGCGAACCTGTTGTTGTACTTACAGGAGCTTCTGTCACACCAAGCAAGAAGCGACAGGCCAGCATAGTACCGAAGTCCTTGGCCAAGAAAGTCAAGAGGCAGACAATCGACCAAGCCATGCAGAAGCCACCTAAGTACCAAGAAGGGCGTACTCGGTTCAGGATCATGTTTGATGGGACTTGCCCAGCGATATAGCCCACAAAAAGGATGGATATGAGCGTGTTGTACTGTGTGCCTTTGAGGCCGAGATCTTTGTCCAGCGAGTTGAGTTTGGCGTTGACGAGAGCGTTCCGGTCTAGGAAGTTGAAGAAGTACATGATCCAAAGCATAGGCTGTCCATAGAAATCAGCAGGGATAGCATTCTTCCTTTGTGTTCCGTCACTTACAAGGATGGTACGATCGAGCTTCCTGACAAGAGCGATCTCGTTGGGATTGGTCTTACTGCGAGCACCGAAGGCATCCCGCTTCGCATCTACCTCTACCTTGACCAAAGAGAGATCGTTGTCGCATGTTTCGACACGTTCAACATAGTCTGAGCCTGCGATGTCCTTCTTCTCGTCGATGGTGGTTCTTCCATGCGCGGGGTCATGATCTAATTCAGCCATATTTCCTCGGTATTTTGGGGATAAGCCAACGTTAAAGCGCGGAAAGAGCGTGTTGAAAGGCCTGGTGTCGTCGTCTTATAGATAGCTATCGAACTACTGTCTGCGCAGCCTTGACGGGCGCAGCTACAGATACCGAGGATTTGGCCGGTATGGTGGCGGGAGCTGTCTTGGTGCTGACTTGGATACTGCGAAGCCATACCTGCTTATGACTAGACACCTTCTGCTACACCGTGTACCCCGGAGTAACTTCCAAATATCAACGCTCTAGCCAACGTGGTAGCTGGGGTTGTCTTGGTTTCGACTTGGATACTGCAAAGCTATACTATCTTCCTACTAGATTCCACGTGCTACCCCGGAGTATTCCCCGGATACCAAGGCTTCATCCAGTATAGTGGCTGGGATGGTCTTGGTATTCACTCCCGCAGAGCCATACTAACTTAGAGCTACCTAGACACTTCATGCTACCCCGGAGTTCCCAGGTACCAAGGAGAACCCCCCGCGTACCAAGAAGATCCCCCCGCATATCAAGGACAGCCCACACGCCTCCCGGGTCAATTATACATACATCCCTATCGACGGGTTGGTCTAGAACGATTCAGAACGATCCAATGAAAACTTGTTCACAAACTTGCAGCTGTGATGCATCGGCGGAGACGCCGAGTGCAGCCACATGCCGATATTGGCGATGCTCAGCGCACTTCATGTTTGTGTCGAGGCCGAGCCACTTGTGTTTCTAGCGGAGGTCTTGGCCCCTGTCAATTCACCACAACTCAGATCTAGAACATAAACTTCCCGAGAAAATGCCGCATTAATCATAACACCATGTCATCGCAACTTCGGTCCCATCATGTGAGGGCAATACATCGATTGTGATCGGGCCTGAGATTTTTCAGAGGGGCTAGTCATGACACGAGGTTAAGAAGCAAGATAGCAGAACTGCACAAATTGGTCGCGGGGAAGACGCGCGGACAGAGTGAATGAAGAAAAGATCTTGGTGGAGAAGACATACTTAGCGATGATCTCGCGAGCTTCGTGATGAGAGATTTCAGGTAACACGCAGTTTGGGTTTGTCGCGAAGAGCGAGCACTCTTGTAGCGGAACGGCAGCAGCGCAGGATTCTGCTACCCTTCGTCTTCGTCATCCATGAGGTCTGGAAGGACTCCACACTGATCGAACAACCACAACTGTATTCAATTCTGCAAGTCAATTTATGAAAAAGAACAAGCGCACCTTGATATATACGTTGCTAATATGCATAGCGGCAATTCACTCACCGCCTCAATTCTGTGGCCAGTGCCGTGTACGGCGACGCTACACACCTTGTGAAGGAAAAAACCCCCAGCCGTTGTCTTGATCACACGAGGATAAGGATATTGTTGGTAGTTCTTGTACTGTTCCGTTGAGCGACTTCTTGCCTCTGACAAAGTAATTGAAGTAAGAAACGCTGACCAAGGTGAGTGTTTACAGAGCATGTAGATTTCAAGCCCTCTATGTCTACGGCCTGATTACATTTCAAGCCTTCCGGTAGGCAAGCTCCACCTCGATTACATTCTCAGCGACACCAGGGTAGCTGTATATCTCAAGAAAAGTAAGACGATCTTTCTCAATTATAGCCTTCCATTCCGCCTCTGTGCGCTCATGCACAGCAAGATGAGCTAGCATTATCATATCCATAGATGTAACTACTATTATTAGGTGATCCTCCGATAATAAGATCTCGTTGAGCAACACACGCGAGTACCCTGGCTCTAGTGATTGTTTGAGGCTCTCAAGAATCTTGATGGTATCTTCATCACTCCAGTCGTGTAATATATTATATGGAGTATAGAGAGTAGGCTCTAGCTCCGTGAACGGGTTGAGGAGTGAAGAAACCGTGGGCCTGGTGTTCGAACGGTAGACTTTTCTGGTCCTTGATGCTATCGATCACCGGTTGACGATCTTGTATCACTAGCATTCCTGGATGCGCACGATGTTGGGATGCGAACAGCTGTAGGTCATGACCTCGACCGCCACCTACATCGACAAGACGAGTCTTGCTAACGGTGGCCTCAAAGCCCTTGATCAGTCGCTCCGTCACAGGGTAGAACCCAGGATCGTACCAGCCAGGCTTACCAGCGCGGTAAGCCGACATAAAATTATCGAACTCGTCCAAGTGAGGCGATCTTGCTACTAGCCAAGGGAAGAAGGGCAATTGAGTTCCATGGGCTTTCTGGAACGGGCCGTCTGTGAGAGATATTGGTAATTCGTATCCTATCTGCTTGAAGAATGCTGGGAACTCGTGGAAAGATGGACGAGCTACGTCGTAGCAGAAATCAATGCTCCTTTGGTAATTTTCCGCCGCACGACCATTACTCAGTAAGGTCCCAAAGAACTTACCGCCGGAAAAGGTCACAACTTTCATTGCAATAAGATGACGCATGATGCGTTGCAGCAGAACAACGTCAACGCTGGTCTTCTCCGCAAGCTCACTCGGCCTAAGCCCCGTATCGCTTGCGCTCTTGAGGTGTTGAAAGAACTTGACCTGGACAGCGACCTTGCAATGCGCCGACAATGCGGGCTATATTTCAGTCAATGTGCTATTCGTATGTGTGTATGTGTGTGTATCATGAATACCTTGGCTCAAAAGGTCCTCTGCAAAAACTTACTCGGGATTTCGAGCGCTGCGGCAAGGTCTCTGCCCAGTTCGATGAGCGCCTCGCGGGAGCCGATTTCATTGATGCTGAACGATTTCCCCGCCCCAGCAATACGCTCAATGAGCAATGACACTCATGAAGGCGAAGGCATGCTTTTATAATTCACACAAAGCTCAGCTTGTTCCGTAGGGGTGTGTCTTGCGGACCCCTTCATACTTATGCACTCCTGGACTGGCGGGTACCTGCCAGATGTGGAGATGCTATAATAACAGGCGCAAGCCACTCTGGGAACCATATCATACATATCTCGAGGCTGTTGTTCCTGGAAGTATTCTGTAAGAACTCTAGTGTAACGCACTCCTCCACCAGCGTGTAATCGCGCGCTTCAGGACTGCCAGCTCTTCAAGCATATACATTTCAGGCGATTCATGAACTACAAATTCAACACGAAATATTATCAATCATCTTGTGGAGGTCGGAAAACTTGCCATGCCTGATGCAGCAACTCGCGGACAGGCCATGCCGCTAGATCCTACAGGATGCGGCTACCTATCGGTTGCATATCATGGCGATCGAGCTGTAGCAACCCGCTCATAAGGTTCCCTTGTACAAGTGTGCGGTTTTTGGAACGAGACCTCGTGACCTGAATACTGTCGCCCCGCCTTGCGCCTAATTCGCGCGGTTCATTCTGTGGTCATTCGTTCCCCAAGCCGTGCAAATGACGAGAGAAGATCGCACGGCTGAACGATCGGGTTCCAACATTCCTGTTAAGGGAGATGGCCAATGAGAACAGGCGACATTCAAAGGATCTGGAGCCCCAACAACGCTACCTAACTGATCAAAATGTCGACATCGTCGGGCGTGGTGCGCAAAGAATCACCCGCCCCTTGGCATATCCTAGTTTAATTTCCAAAATCATGGTCCGGCCGGTTACTATGATAGAGATTGTCAAACTAACTGTCATGCGCTGGACCTGCCCGCAGCTCTGACCCATGGTCATTGAGCCCCAGAGATTTGACTGTACGGTACAAATTCAAGGCTTTCGCCCCGAAGTATTGTAATATGCTTCCAAATTCATCATGCGGGAGACCGACCCCAATGAAAGCAGACAAACTGAGGTTATAGTCATTGCTTGGGTGCCAACGGGACTTGCTATTGTCACAGTTATATAAAGTTATTCGCGCGAGTCAAGATGGTCCATGTCGTTGGCTGGGACGACTTCTTAATTATCTTCTCAGTAGTTAGTCACAAGTTCGCAGCCTGTTGCCCTAGACAATAGGCCTGACATGCTTCAGATTCTGAGTATTATCGCATATCCCTTGCGCACTACCGCGTTCACTTGGGCTTTGATCGTCATAGTTCAATAGTTGCTGCGGAATTCGGCGAAGAGCAGTTTTTCGTGACCGCGAAATATCAGATGTTAGGCTACCGTAGGTATGCTTCAATTCGCCATAGTTTGACACGATTTAATGTGCTCGGCAGCTTTTAGTCTTGGTTCGTATACCCATTAATCCCTGTCGCAGCTGGTCAACTTCCGTAGGCGCCTTCAGTTTCCCAAATATCTCCGTTGCAATCCTTATATGCCAATTACTGGAGCCTAACCAACGTCAGACGTTCGTTCTGTATGGTATGGTGATACTGCAGGTCGGATTCGCTATAATCACCATGGTTCTGACCTTCGCGCAATGCCGACCACCCCAGACGTTATGGGAAAAGACGCTGCCAGGGTCTTATTGGAGTCCGAACGTCTTGAATAACTTTTCGTACTGGCTGTATGTATACACGACCTTGACCGATGTAGTGCTTGCAATCGTACCTGTGCGCGTATTTGCGATGTTACAAATGCCACGTTCGACCAAAATTGGGCTGTGTCTCATGACGGAATTGACGATGCTATCTGCTATTTTTACCATCGTTAAGGGCACATATCTACGGCTGTTCACAGATACAGAGGACCTATATAAGTCAAAGAATAGTCAGTTCAATGAAGCAAGCTGACAAGCAAAGTATATAATCCCGTCCCTTTGGTTCTCTGGGGTCTGTGGGTCTTCCCCTCAGTCTAATTATACACTGTGTTCATGAACCTTTGCTGATCAACACTACAGTTGAGTAAAATGTCGTGATCATGTCTGCATTCCTTCCTACAATGCGTCCTCTTTTTCACAAAGCATGGAGAGGAGGTTCTCGTACTGGCACCTCCAGAATTTGCTCGAACGATCCATTTTCCACTGACGTATCCATGGCATGGGGCCGCAGAACACATCGCAAGGTTGGCTCACTGGCCGACATTACCATAGGTAGTCTCGATGAAATGGTAGGCCAGGAGGACGCCGCATCGCACGAACCGCAACAAGGAATGGTACGAACACTTGAAGTCTGCCTGAATTGGAAGTTTCATAGGGATTGCGATATTGCAACAGAGAAGCGCGCAGTGGTTCCCAGAGCCATAGCCGAATCGGAGAGGTAGCACACTCCTGCTAGATTTTGTATATGAAGTAACTATGATAGCATGAAGATCTAAACGCTTAGAGACGACACCCTTTTCACAGCCTTGTTAGATTCCCGATTTGAATAAATAGTTTTCAGAATAGACCATCTACAGTACTCAACGTTAGGGTAAGTGCTGAACACGTGAATAACATGTCCATAGTAGGACGTTGTGATTCAGGCCCGTGCGACCATCCGCGATCCATATGTAAGTTCCAGTTCCGGTAAGTCTAGTCATGTTTAGGCAACGAAAAACTCCAGACCACCGTAAGTGTGAGTCACGCCCGGCTTTCTACGAAACTGACTGCAGCAAGCTGCGTCATCCGCAGCATTGAAGTCAAACAGTTGTGTTTGCGCCCCTTGTATCGCAACGTCTTCCATTTTCGATGAAATTGTACTACCGCGACCGGGTGCGGCACTCAGCTCAGCGGCTTCCCCCATCCCCGGACCAAGCGAGGAAGCCTTCACGGCAACTTTCGGCAGCCTACTCCCACCTGCTAAATTCATACACACCGCCAACGGAAGAGCTGCGTATTACGAGATACTGCCATCGACTGATATACCCACATCAAGTGCGATTTCTCATCCTCATCTTGCACTCTTCATACATGGTGTCCAGACGCCGGCTCTGGGCAAGCTGCCACTTGCGCGCGCGCTGCACACAAGATTCCCACATGCGCACTTCGCATTGGTTGATCTTTGGGGCCATGGCTTGAGCGACACTCCTGTCGTCGCGCATGAGGCGTCTATATTTCACTGACTCCTGGAAACCTTGCTAGATCACCTCAGTTGGTGGACTGCACATCTCGTCGGATTCTCATTCGGGGCTGCGTTGACTGCTGGCTTCGTAGCGTCGCATCGATCGCGTGTCCAAAGCTATACGCTTGTTGCCCCCGCTGGAATGATATCGTCTACGAAATTCACCGAAGATGAGCGTGTGTACCTTCGCGGTGGTGATGAGGCTGCAGCTCGCAAGTGGGTGTTATCGTTTCTAGAAGGTGTTGAGCTAGTCGTGCCTTCAAATTGGAAAGAAAGAGTTGCGAATGGTGAGGTTGTCGCGGAGGCAGTTCGAGAATGGCAGATGCGCATGCATCCGGGCCACACAGCCTCGGTCGTTGCCATTTTCAAAGATGGCGGTGTGTTAGACAATGAAGAGGCATTTCGAGACGCGGTACGCACAGATATTCCATCCCTTGCTGTACTGGGTGAGTTAGACCCATTGTGCAGCGCTGGGCAGTTTGAGGAACTTGGGGTTCGGGACACCCAGGTAGGACCGCAAGTGGGACATGGTGTGGTCCGGGACAGGGTGCTAGAGGTCGCTGATCACATTTCAGAATTTTGGGCAAAGTTCGACAAGGACGGTGGACCTTCGCACTGGAGGGCCACAGCATAGATAGAAAGCGAAACTTGCTCTTGATAACACAGCGGAGGCGTGACATTGCATAGTCATGCGTCAGCAGTAGTCGAAGTTCGATCATTTTACCCTCTTTAGCAACATGTTAGGGTCTAGTTTTACGATAAATTCGATGCGATTGGGAAGGCATTCTTGTTGACAAGGTATTTACATGAAGCCTTTTTCCAAGCAATTGACCGCTGGCCACCGAGCATCCCAACGTCATTGTCGTCGGTCCGCAAGAGTCGTGTAGATCTAGCAGCCGGCGTAGAGAGCTATATACTGGTTAGCTTCTGGCCCATTCCATGGCAATGAATCAGCATACTCACCCTGAGCGAAAAGGGTGTAGGTATCAGCGTGGTTCAGGTTCTGCGCAGCAGTAAGGCTGCGAACGAAGTTGTACCCGTAGCCGCCATAGTCAGTGGTGCCCTTGACCTGGGTTAAGTGGGTCATCTCGTGCAGGACAGTGGTAGCTTGATCTTGAGCGTGGCAAGTGCGGCTGAGCGCTGTGAGGCCACTGAAGAACAACGGGCAGTTGACCATTTGGCTGGTCGATGGGTAAGTGTAGGCTAAAACACCGCTGGAGCACTATTCAAGGTTCTGAAGTCAGCTGATGTTTAATCTCATCGGAGAACCCAACTTACAGCGCCGAGGATATCAGTGCAGTAGTAGCGGGAGTTGCCGGATGTGGTAGAGCCGCACTGAGTAGCGACATTGTTGAAGACGCGCTGGACTGTGGTGGCAGTTGTAGAAGTAGTGGATCTTGTTTATCAGTAAAAGCTGCCATGGAGGTGACATGTTCACTCACTTGAAGTACTCGTTCAGCTTCGCGGCGTTGTTGACGGCAGCTGAGGCGGCCGTGCGGGCTAGGGAAGCACAGTTGGACAACGCGGTGGTCGTGGCAGTACGGCGAGTGCCGGTGCAGTCTGTCTGCACGACTGTGCGCTTCGCAAGATCCTGATAGTCGCGGCGGACCTTCGCGGCCTGCTCACCATTGACTGCGGTAGCAACAGTATTGCTGGTGAAAGGAACGGCGCCCGCAATGACGGTCGAATCGAGATCAGCGTAGGCGAAAGCGCCTTCGGTGACAACATCGAAGTCCCCGCCGGCAGCTAGGTCGTGAGCCACAGCGATATCGAACGAGGCTTCGATGGATTCTCCCGCTGCAAGAACCTGAAAAGCGGATTCGTCCAGGTTCGCAGTGCTCACACGTAGCCTGATACCATCAAAGGGGACCTTCTCGCCGGCCTTGAAGACTTCTACCTTCTCTACATGTGAATCTGGACAATCATGAGTCTCAATCTGTGCCAGCCGGGGCATGCAACTGACCATCGAGGAAGGTACCAGTCTTAAAAAGTTTCAGATCGTCAGAGCCATTGTTCACGATGAGGGCCTTGACGTGAGTATTGTCGGTAACTTCAAGGGTAACAGCGAGCGGAGAGTCACGCTTGCTTAGAGCGTCCGAGAAGGCGCTGGCTAGAGAAGCCAGGGCGGCGACGGAAAGGATCTGAACCTTCATGTTTGCTGAGACGGGACCGAGAAGTGGTACTGTTGGGATGTGCTTGAAAAACGAGTGAAGCAGATGATCATTCTCGGAGGCCTAATGTGATGACTTTATACATTGATGTCGAAGGAGATGAATGTCCATGGCCGGAAGGCACCACACGCAGCCAAACCTTCAGTCTCCCGTTCTAGAGACGAAAGGGCAGCTCATATTGCTCCGGGTGTTGATAACGCGGATTTTGATGAATCAAGCCACCATTCGCGGTCGATGCCGGGCGATTAGGATCGAAAGAGGCATGTCGAAGGGCTGTAGACTTAATCATTGTGTGGAGTAGTTCGCCCACGTCTATGCCGGTCACGTCGGCATGGTTTTTGAAACTGATTCACGGCCTTGGATTAATCTATTCGTGCCAGATCGGGTGGAAATCGGCATTGCGACAGGACAGGCTGGTGGTTCTGCCAAGTAAACTGGCCTGGGGTACAGTGTGGAACTCCTCAGCCAAGCTCGTTCTTGGCCCTGTTTTGAGCGGGCACCTTCCCTTTCAGGTGAGCTAAAAATCGTCTTTCGAAACACTTTCGGAGTCTGGCGCGATATCTTGCGCTCATTCGCTCGACTTACAAACTGCGACAAAGGGTAAACATTCGGAAATTTCCCTTGCCAATTGTGGCCGATCTCCGCTGGGCAATCTTATCTCTTGCAATCGTTCGCAGTCTAAGCCTTGAATACGTGATGTACCTTCTTCGAAAGGCATAGAAGTTCTCGGCCCCAAGTTTTTGTGGAGTCTCTAGTACATATCAACCATACCTTAAGGTGACACCGAGGGGTGAACAGATTTGTTCATTTGATACTCTGCTGCATTACGACACTGTTTCAGTAGCCTTTGCAGGGCATCAACGCATATGGGGAATGGCTAGAGTATACACTGGTCTACCCTTCGATCCACTATTTACATAGTACCAACGTACAAAATGCTCGTTTTTGCTCCCTGGTAGAATGAGAATGAGTCTGAATGACAGAAGATGAGCAACACTGAAGTCCTATACTCCTAGCGCACTGATGAGTGGTATAAGGTGATGGTCGATACGCATTCGTGCTTTGCGAAGATATTATCTCGTGTTCATAATTTAGCGGTTGATCAGATAACATGGGTGTTCGTAATATGGATAGCTATATTTGTCCATGGCCGTCGAGGAGCGTATCTGCCTTGGTTCTACCTAAGTAAGGAGCGGTGCCTATCGTATCTCGTGGTCGGAGACGTGTGATGCGCATGTCATCTATGGTCAAGTTGGGTCGAGAAGCATTTGGTGAGGTAAGTATCTTCCTCAGCAGCATCCACTCATCGTCGTCAAATAGACCATGGAGGTAGAGCTTTTCCAAAGACGTCGGTAAATTATCTCTGACGTCAAGACCGGGCGGTTCCACGGTGTTGTCTTCTTCCAAGCCGCTGTCAGACGACTCGACATCGGTCATGCCTCCAGTCGATTGCAACCATTCAAAGCTGCACTGGAGTATGCGGAGTTGTTGGAAGTCGCGGAACGGTACGCTGTCGAGGTCACGATCGCTGTGCTGATACGAATGTCAGCTTTCCGCCGATGACGAAGGCACTAGACGTACGCTTCTCCACCGTTGATTGCTCGGTGTATTGTCGTCCGTATAATCCGTTACCACGAGCCTTCTGAGGGAGTGTCCTGCATGTAAGAGCAAACCTGCGATAATTTTCTTGGGATGAAACGTGCGATCATCAACTATGGCGCCGCCAAAATCGTAAGTGAAGCTTTGTAGAGCCGCTATACCTGCAAGAATTATTTTGAGCTCATCAAAGTTGAGCGAACTACAGGTGAAATATAACTCTTTCAAGCCACGGCCAATTCGGCCACGCTGGAGTGGCTCCTCCCAATAAAGAGAGGGCACGACCCCGCCGCCCATAAGCTTCCCAGCGAATGTGTTAATTGCAGGGGCATGGATGAAGTAGCGAGCTAAATCAAAGCGGCAAGAATACTCGGTATCCCAATGAGCTACCGATGCAGACCTGAGGCGTTGGAATGGGAGCATAGGCGCAAGAGTAGAGTCCGTAGATGCATCGGCCCAGTGTTCCATGAACTCCTCAAAGAGTTCAAGTTGAAAGTCTGTAATTCTTATCGTCTGAAGGTTCGGGAGATGATGGACGAGTAGGACAACGATGGCATTGGCATCTCCACGTAGAATTCCAGCTTCCAGCTTGAACACTAGCTCGGAAGGATACAGCGGCATGAGAGCCTGCACAGCTTGCTTGAGTGACATCAACTCTTTGTCGGGTATTGGAGTCTGCCGTTGATGCTCGCGCGTGTGTGGCAAGTTGAGTTCTCTTACGTGCCAGGCCTTGCACGGGTCAACTAGAGAATCGCGGAAGATAGTCCAGAGAATAGGACCTGCGCCACGAGTCTCGATCACCGCGTATTCGGCGCGTAGGCTTGTGTGTTTCGAGAGCAGACTCTGCATGCATGTCCGGAGCTCGCTGCATGTTGAGGCCAGAGCAAGGCAGGAGTCTGGCTCTAAGTGCTCCGCGATGCTGATCAGTAAGGCGATTGGTAAACTCAAAAACGACATGCTGATGACGAAGGTCCGGTACAATACCGCCGCCAGAGTAAATGTTACAGAAGTTCTGGATGCCGAGAAAACGTGTGCCGAGGTAGGTACCTTACGCGCTAGAGACGCGTCGCGTCGCGTCGCCGTTTGGTTGGTGAGGTATGCCTCTTGACAGGCCCTGTATGTTGGGGGGGATGTGGAACGCAAATGCGGGACACAGGAGCTTTAGTTACAATACGGTGCAGTGAGATGCGCTGATGAGGCCTGGAGGATGCGGCAAGTGCAGGTCATGATCAGGCAACACTCGCTAGGCGGATCCCTGCATTGCCGGTACAAGACAAAGTGTGAAGAGTCAGACGAGTCTCGAGCTGGATTAGTTATCCATCAACCACTTCGAATCGAAGATTTTCCTGAGACAACGCCTGTTCAACAACCCAAGTATACAAAGACGCTCATCGTGGACTGGATTAAGCACTGTCGCGCGCTACAATTGATAGTAGCCGATATTGGATATTCTCCAGTATACTAAGATATGCCGACTAGGACCTGATAGTTAACTGTCAAGCTCTTCCCGTACTATGATATCGCCACCGATCAAAGATCCCGCAGTACGCGTGGGACAAAACCAATGGCACTCAATGTCTGCCACCTCGACTGTGTAGCTTAGAAAAGATATTGCACATTGTGTGATCTGAACAATGTCGCCTCATAGGACGGCTGTTGCTCAAATAGTTCGCGAAATCTGTTTCTGTTCGATACCCCTTTTAGATTTGCATAGAGAAGCGCATCAAACATGGCAATGTCGAAACCCAGGAAGACCGTCTCGTTCGCCCGTGATACCGTCTTTGAAGAACTTACTCGCAATCCACGCTGCTTGGCGCGGAATTCCAAATCTTACGCTCCCGGAAGATATAGCTGCACTGACGAGGATGGATGGGAGAATACTAGCTAGTACATAGACTACCTCCACGACCTGCAACGTCTCCCAATACGCCAAGTGTTTCTCGCTACTGGAGAAGACGATGTCTATGCTTTCCATGAAGCCTCAAAACGGGCGAAAGAATACAGTATGCCTGGCGCCATCCTGCCATCCCGTAGGAACTGACAGGTCCAGGATTCTCGGTATTTTCTACCGATATGGGAGCAAGCAGCTCGATATGCTCCCTGGATCGACGCTGATGCGGATATTACTGCGCTCTATAGAGACAACATTCCTGAAGCGGATAGTGTCGTTATCTTTGTGGGTCAGTTGACTCATAAGTTTTTGGCGTTTATGCCAGTTATTCCGGATCATCACACTGCCTGCGTGGAACATGTCCTGAAGCTACGAGCAGAGATCCCACCAGGAAATCATGGTAAGCCTCGTGTTGAAAGGTTGATTGAGATACGCGAGCTCTAAGAGCTAACAAAGCAGCTCCCCGATTTCTCAAATCTCGAACGAGGCTTTTCTATCGAGTGGACTGCTACTAGATAGTAGTGAAAGGTGCTTCGTGGCGGGCAGTCATTCACTAATGCCCCTTACCATCACTCACTATCTCTCTCCCTCACTTCGTTACTAGTTATTTCCTCCCAGCCTTCTGATAATACATTTGTATTTCCTTGTACTCTCACTCTGCTTATGTAAATCCCAGTCCTTCGCTGAGCCGTACTCATTCTTGTGCCTGTGAAGGTTCCCCGTAGCTGAAACGACTGTACGTTTCGCGTAACCTGTGCGTGGATTTATTTCATCGGAGAGACCACCAGCTGTGACTGATCAAAAGAGAAAAACGAGTACTGTACTATCAGACAATCTTGTTTGTGGACATCAGAATAACAGTATCACGCGAAGTACGAATAGAAGCTGAGCAAGCGACCTTGAGGCTGGTGATGTCATAGCTAGCAATATCAAGGCTGGCGAATTCAAGCGTCCCCTGGGAGGAAATCAGTTCTTTTTAATGAAGTTGACCAGCCAGTGAGCTCACGCGAGACGGGTTACGGGACTCATCGGATGTATGATCATTAATGCATTTTTAGATATGATGTCCACACGTATGCCAGTTCCATCGACCACTTAGTCCTCATTGTATTTTGAAAGCCACAGTTCCATGTTGCCAGACACCTCGGCGGTGTCTGCATGAATTTCTCCAGGCAGGTCTCTTTGATCATTCCAAGATAGCTTCCAGTCTTTGCGGTCTGCCAACCAGGCGGCAAGCGACTCCGAAGCCTTGGATTCATCTACAGGGTCGCACATCATCCCCGCGATGCCAGTAACCGGAGTGCCTTTGTTTAATCCGATAGAATTGACATCGAACATCGGTTCCTTGCCAATAACGAAGGCTCCAAGTTGCATACCTAGAGACACAGAATCTAGATGCGGGATAGGCATACCTAGAGAATCTCGCAGAAAGTCGAGGCAAGCCTCACTGAGCTCCATGTCGTCTTTAACGATCACAGGAATTTTTCTGGGTTGTCCGCTGTTGCTCGCGACTCCCGCTTCTGTGGTCTTTGTGGGCTCGATTTTGTTGGCATGTTCTTCCTGAAAGATATCTCGGATCTCCAAGGCGATCGCATATCGGAGGAAATTGCGATGCAAGTTCTGACTTGAGTCATGACACTCTTGCAGGGGTCCCAGGCCAGAGCAAATGATAGTGTCAACTGTTTGCATCTCTGATGTTTTCACACGGAGGTAGGCTAGCAACGCCCGCACGGGTTCCGAGTTCTGGTATAAGTTCCATTCTAGAAGCAGGATTAGATCGTTTGCTGAGATCATGTTCTCCGTGGGGCGCAATTTCTGACGGGCAAGATACGATTGTCACGCTTGGAAAAGCTATGTAACGCCGTGTGGACGTGATGGGCATTCGCGAGCACTCTCTAAACACATATATACTACATGAAAGTTGTCACCTGATTGCGCAAGCACGCAGTCACGCAGTTTGGCTTTACAAAGATTCCTGAAGCAAATGACGCCAGCAGGTGACTGGCACATGCTTGCTCCTCCTCGGTCACAGCCCACATCCTGACTAGTGATCAAATCATTTGCACACCAAATGTGAACGTCCATCATAATTCGTGATCTAGATTCCTATCATTGTAACCTTGGCCCTCAATTCAAGCCTTCGACCCAATGCCGCAGCACATTTCTTAAGCATAGCCGAAACACAATTCAAAGGCTGGCCTTTGCCTCCTCCCATTCTTTGCTAAAAGGATAGTCAATGTACCCTTCCTCGCTCTTCACCTTGTAGAAAGTGTTTCTGTTGTATTCATTGAAGGGCAGCCCTTTCTGCAGCCGAAACACCAAGTCCGGCGTTGATATGAAGTACCGTCCAAACACAACCACAACGTCGCGGTCCTTGTGTTCGTTCATCAATTCCTTGGCAGAATCGGCTTCAAAGCCACCAGCAATGAGGATGGGACCAGCAGAGTAGTGAGGTAGTAATGGGTTCAGAGATTCATAACCCTCGATTGAAGTGCTGCCAGATGCACGAGCTTCCGTCAAGTGCAGGTAGGCGAGGTTGAACGATGCAAGCTTCTTGATGATGTCGGAAAACTGTGGGAGCGGATCCGCCATCTTCATGCCCTGGAAATCGGAGTAGGGTGAAAGACGAATTCCAGTGCGGTCGGCACCAACCGCATCAACAACAGCTTGCGTGACTTCGACCGCAAATCGGGAGCGGTTCTCTACAGAGCCGCCATAGTTGTCAGTTCGCTTGTTGACAGTATCCTGCAAAAATTGATCAACAAGATATCCGTTGGCTCCATGGATCTCAACACCGTCGAATCCGGCTACGACTGCGTTCTTAGCTGCCTGCGCAAATGTGGCTACAGTCTCTTTGATGTCTTCCTGGGTCATCTCTTGGGGTACCGCGTGCTCTTCGTCCAACTGTATGGCACTGGAGCTCTTCACTGTAATCCCATTTGCTTCTGTGAATTGTTTATTCGCAACACGCCCCAAGGCCCATAATTGCAGGTAAATGAAGCTCCCCTTTTTGTGAACTTCATCTGTGACCTTTTTCCAGGCGTCAATTTGCTCTTGATTGTAGATACCGGGGACGTTGGGGTAGCCACCATGCTGTTTAGAGATAAAGGTCGCTTCTGTGATTAGTAATGTGCCAGGTACCGATGCGCGCTGGCCATAGTATTCTTGGGCGATGGGCAAAATCACGTGATTATCGTCTGCACGAAATCTGCGTGCCAGTCAGTCGCTTGTGAGGATCCCAAACAATTACAGAGACGACTGACCTGGTAAGAGGAGCCATGGCAATCCGGTTCTTGAGCTCAACAGAGCCCACCTTCAGGGGCGTGAAAAGGCGATTCGACATGTTGTGATTGAGGATCTGTTTCAACTCTTGGGTATCTCAATGCGGTATGTAGGGATTTTGGTAAAGATGAAGTCGCACCTGTCAGCGGCGCACGGCGTTATATATACATCAAGCATATCGTTACCAGCGGGTCAATGATTGCGCCGGTTGTTATCGGCATCAAGCTCAAGTCTTTTGGTGTTCTAAAACGATGTGAGTGGATCTGATGACGTGATCAAGGCTTGAACTCGATTTGTCAGGAACAGCACACTAGATTAGCACACTAGCAGCGAGATGCCGAGGAGTTGCTGAAAACAACATACGCACGTTGTAGGACAAGATACGCAATCTTCCCATAACCTGATAAGAGCAGGCTTTTTCACATCTTTCAGTAGAGCCTGACGAGTTTGGTATACCTCTCAACCGTCAAAATTTACCTCAATCGCCAGAGATCAGAGAACATCATACGTCGTGCAGGACCTGACAGATCATCTCTCAGCCTCAAAAGCGATATTCTACGGGATCTCGGTACATCTGAGGGTCATTCAAGCATCACCCGGGGAAACCTGGTTACGTCTGATACTGACCCGATGCAACGCATTGAGATGGAGCTTTACGATATCCACACAAATACGGATTCTAATTCTCCTCTTTCTCATTTATCTTACGACTGAAAGCTGAATACTCAGGTAATTCGAAGCCAGCTTCATTCGTCAAGTCATCCAACCTTCTCCTTGCCCACGGTAATGCCACCGTTCTCACCATCACGCTAATTGCACTCTTGACACCCCATCGATGCCATCCCGTCCTTGGGTGCAAGTCTGCGGTTCCAATCGATGCGATCTTCTGAGTCTCCTCAATGCCCGACCGAAACCCTTTGTCATACGCCCTGAACGAGCTTCCTGGGTGTAATTTTGTACTGCGCATCTTGCTCAGTTCACCAGCAAGGACATACGCGCCTGTAATTGCAAGACTGGTTCTAATACCCGTGAGCGGTGTTGGCGCGAGCCGTTTGGTGGTTGCATGTAGTATCGGGGAGACGGTTAGCACTCATACACGTTTGGGCTAAATCTTTGAGTCGAGACGTTAAAACTCGACCGGCGTCTGCAAAATGAAGTGTAAACGTGTTGCTTAGGCCGCTAATATGTTCATGGTAGATTGATGCGGTAAGATGGAATGGTGTAACAGCATCGATGTCATCAAGTGCGACTTTTGGCAAGCTCAGCTTGCTGGGAACTTTTCTGAGGTCTTCGAATAAATTACATCTCATTAGTTGAGAGGTTGTTTACAAGAAGACATCAATCTCAGGAAGTGTCGGGCGTGAACCGCATGCGGTGATTGGCTGCTGGTGCATGGCGGTGTTTAGCTCTTTCTATGACGGACCTTGGGAGAGACCGCGTCTTAGCGTGATGTTGACATGCACCACTGCGACGGGAGAATATCACAAAGTCAGTAATTCTTGCACCTCCGTCAGATTCTATCATTGCGCAAGTCTACCTTAACGCGAGAGGCCAGTTTATGGGATCAACTGTAGAGTGCACGCATCCTTCGCAGCCTGGGTCAAGAGGGGACGCTATCGCCGGTCACATTCACCTGCGTTCATCTCAGTCCACGCTCACAGATTTCCAAAGACACTCACACTTTGCCGCATTAGCAAATGAACCGACTTCATGAAACTACCAGATTGCTTATACTGTGGTATACCGCAAAAGTACTCCATGTGGGGGGCTTACGCAACCTCGGGTATTTGTCTGAAGCTATACGTATATTATCTAGAGCTATACTAGATATAGGTAATATAGTACTTTTTTAGAACTTTCTTCTTTTTCTTTTGCGATAGGTATAAATTAAATCTAACCCCTTCTCTAGATACAAATTATTAGGCTTGTAATAAGCTTGTATTTAAACTCGCTACGTAGCTTTAGAGATATCACCACGCAGCTTTCTAAACCTCTGTACACAGGGCCCACATGGAGTACTTTTGCGGTACACCATAGTAAGTTGTTAGGCTATCATAGAGCCTTCTATTGCAGCCCTTATCATCATGTGTGGCACCGCACTATTGACCTCTGCCTCAAAGGAGGAGTCACAAGGCCACCTGGAAACGGTCCACTAACATGATGAACCCCTCCATTGTAAGGTCTAATGGGAATGTTGGTGGGCCCGACGTTCAGGTTGAACCGTCTCTGTAGTCAGATAACGGTGCATATGCGGCCAATTAACACCCGCAAACCTGTGCGTATATGTGGAATCCCTGGCACCTGCCAACATCAAGGGAGTAGATTGTGAGACCAGAATCAGGACCAGTCAGAACGTGTATGGAAACTAAAAATCGTCTGTTTCACGAGACATATAAAGAGGAAAATTCATACATCATGGACATCACGCTTCCTAGTTCCGCGGAACCGAAGCCCTCGACGCTCGTCAAACACCATGATATCCCCATCGCTATCATCGGCGGAGGACTAGGTGGCCTCGCCCTCGCAGTAGGCCTCACCAAACACGGCATCAACGTCCACATCTACGAATCCGCCCCAGTGTTCGCTGAGATAGGTGCTGGTGTGGCATTTGGCGTCAACGCAACAGCAGCATTGCGACTCATTGACCCAAGACTCTTCGGTGGCTACATGAAACATGCAACTTTCAATGTCGATCCCCAACGCGGCAGTACCTTTCTCACCATGCGCTGGGGTACCGATGAGCGGAAAGAGGGTGGCCATAGGGCTGGCGATCTCATGTGGCAGCTGGACGACAAGTGGCATCCTGAGCGAGCACAAGCGCTGGGCGTACAGACTAGAAGTTGTATACATAGAGCGCGACTTCTTGACGAGCTCGTTGCCTTGCTGCCAGAGGGGATAACGAGTTTCGGCAAGAGGTTTCAAAGTGTGGAGGAGCGCGACGACGGCACGCTTATACTTGAATTCACCGATGGAACGCGGGCACACGTTGCAGCTGTGATAGGATGCGATGGTATTAAGAGCAAGGTGCGCGAATTTGTTTGTGGAAATGATTTGAAGGCGACGTATGCGGGTGAATCTGCCTATCGTGCAATGGTCCCGAAAGCCGACATGGAAGCAGCCCTTGGGCCTGAACTCGCTGGGAACGGTCACCTATACTGCGGGTATGGGGGTTACTTTGTCACCTATCCAGTCGTGAATGGAGAGTACGTGAGCATGACGGCTATCCCGTGCGACGACGATACTGCTGCGAAGTGGGATCTGGAGGATTGGACGGTACCTACAACCACCAAAAGCTTTCTCGAAGGTTTCAAAGGATGGTATGCACCGCTCGTCGAAGTTTTCGCTAAGCATCATTCCCCATACCTATGGGCGCTTCACACTGTACAGCACAATCGCCCGTACTTTAAAGGACGCGTCTGTCTACTCGGCGATAGCGCACATGCGACGACCCCACATGTTGGCGCTGGCGCGGGAATGGCCATAGAGGATGCGTATATATTGAGCAATCTGATTGCATCTGTAGCCAACCCAAAGGCCACTGAGCACGCCTTTCAGGCATACGACAGCGTTCGAAGACCGCGAACGCAGATGTGTATTCGGCAAAGCGCTATAGCTGACCAGTGCTACACTTTCCAGCTTGCTGGCGTTGGCGATGACACGGATCTCTTGAAGGACAGGCTGGAGGAGATTTACAAGTGGTTGTGGCATGAGGATCCAGAGGCGCAACTGGGCAGAGCGAAGGAGAATATTCGAAAACTCGGCGTGTAAGTCTGGGGATGTAAGTTATCTATGCATCTTAAGCGCTCTGGAAGTACGATGTACTCATGAAACTTATTGACTCTCTGCAAACGCATGATTTCTCCATCAGCAATGTGACATTGAGGCAGCCTAGAGCAACAAGATTCAAAGGCTTCGTTCTATCCTGGATACCAAGCGCGTGCAAATTGATCAAGTAACCTTCACTTTACCCTGAGATTTTTCAGAGTTGGCACCGTCATTAAATCAGTTCATAACTAAACCCATCATAGACTTAACCTCCTGCATAGCCCAGGTTGCACAATTCCTATACCATAGTCGTTCATACCATTAACCATCAATCCGCCCATTCACTAATCACAAACCAAGAAACATTCTCAATCAAACACAGCTCAACACATCAAGAACCACGCACACAATCCAGGGTCCCAACACTATACCAGTATACTCTACGCCCATCCACAAGCTAGTTCCAAAAGCATTGCAATACTTTATCGTCCTCTCGCTGGGCTGTATCGTGAAGCAGAGACGACGCACGCTTACCTGATGAAGCGAAGCTGAAAATGCACCTGATAATTCACAAGCTCCATCTCATCGCATCCCATCCCATACCATCCTCCCCAACCCCCAAAACCCCCAGCCCGAACACACACCCACCCCTCATACCCACCATCCCAACACAGCTAAATCCCCCGTCCCTCTTTCGCCGCACTCCGCCTCCCACCCCCGAACTCGCGTTATTCAAGTTCGGTCTAACATGTGACAGACCCACATCCAACCCACGCACCCATCCGTGCCCTCTTTCACATGTCAAACCCACACCCACCACACCCGGCAGCCAGCCACGACATTTTTCCCACGCGTTCGCCGTCCCTGTGCACACCCGTGCGTACCTGATTTACCCACTGGTCCCTGCATTCCCTCCCGCTACCTACAAAAGCGCAACGGCAACGGGTCGTCTCGTCTCCACTGCGGCAAGGCAAGGCTGGAGGCGATGCGAGGTGCGCACGATAAGCGGGTGCACGGTGCACGGATGACAGACACAGGCTGACATCAGTCAATGTCGCTCAGATTAGCTCAGCTCAGCTGCAGCCTTGTCGACTTTTTTGTTGAGTGGGTTCGTGTTAACTTGTTGTTGAATCTGTTGAACTCGTTGAGGAATTATATCTAGGCATTCCTTCCCACTCTTAAGGGTTCGGGTGCTCTCGGGTTACGTTTTCACAAAGATAAGCTGGCTCTGCTCTGGTACATCCGCTCAGCCGGTCAATGTTGCGATAACGACATTGCCTTGTGGTTTTGCGTTCATCAACAGCATCAGATAGGAACAACGGCGATTGTACATCGTTCATTCTGCATTACAAATATCTACCTCCTCAACCATGACACTAAGCCGTCTCTGCCTATGTACTACTCATCCCAAAGCTCATGTGACATCAAGGTCGTACACCATCCCACCTCAAAACAACCGCGATACTTCAAGCAGGGGGAATCAACATGTCTATCGTAATTTTTGCTCTCCATCGCGCGTAACATCAAAGACCCTCCAACAGCGTACCTTTTTAGGTCTGAGCAATGGCGACAGCGACGGCCTGGTCGTCAGAATGGCTAATGCTGATGCTGATGTTCTTGACACCGACGCGACTGGCTTCTTCTTGAGCCTTGCCGTGAAGCTGTATACTTGTTAGTGGTCATCATGTCGATGGATGCTTGCAAACGTACCTGTACCGTCGGTGCACCTGCCTCGTCGTTGACAATCTCAATATCCTTGAGCGCAGCACCAGCGCCCTGTCCTGCAACACCAAGCGACTTGAACACAGCCTCCTTGGCAGACCACCTGCCGGTGAAGCTGGCCTGGGGATTGGCAGCCTTCTGGCAGTATGCAATCTCCTTTTCAGTAAAGTTGCGCTCGATGAAGGTCTCATTGTCAATGTTTAAGGCGCTCAAGCTCTCAACATCGACGCCAACCTTGGAATCGGCCGATGCAGTGGCCTTGGTGATTGACTCAAGCATCTTCATCGTCCCTTCTGTCTTCTTGTCTTTCTTAGGCGCTTTTGTCGACGACTTGGCGAAGCTGTACTGCGAGGTCTTCTTGTCCAGAGTGACACGTGCGCTGGGGTTGAGGAAGATTTCCTGCATCTTATCGTCCTCGTATGGCGCCTTGTCCTTTGCGCGGAACATGGTGTTGTTGATAAGGCCATCGTGGTAGTAGCGGTAGGCCTTCTTCTGACGAGCTTCGACCTTCTGCCTGTAGGCTGCGTACTGGGTGTGGTCAAGCGTAGCATACAGGTACTTGGGGTGGATGCCGATGGCCTGTGTACCCTTCTGACCGAAACCAAAGGACGTGACTGAGAAAGCCTTGACGCCATCTGTCTGTATGGCTTGCGAGGGGTAGACAATGTAATCAAACTTCTCCATGACCTTGTCGACATTGTCGGCGTTGCGATTGCCGGGCACGAGACCAGTGTTGAGCACTTGGAGACACCCGTTGAACATCCAGGCTCCGGCAGCACCCTTGGGGTGACCAGTGAGGTACTTCTGATGGATACCAAGAAGCGCATTGCCCTTCGTTCGGCCAAGATGGCGCATCTGTTGACAAACGACATCCGATTCGTTCTTGTCGTTGGCGACTGTGGAGGTACCGTGGAAGGAAGCAACGTCGAGATCGTCAATGGTAAGACCCCACGTAGCGAGAGCTCCACGAAGAGGAGCGATGCGTGGATCTTTCCTCCAGAAGCTGTTGCCCAAACTATTCAGAGCCTCCTTCTCCTGTCGCTTGGCCTCGAGCTCGATGTTTGCTGCTCGCTCTTCAAGGTAGTCGGCCTCGCTAAAGTCTGGTCCGGCTGTCTCCTTCATAGCAGCGACCTCTTCTTGGAGGTAGAGGAACTCTGACTCTTGCCATTGCTTGATCTGCTTGCGTCGCAGATCCATCTGGCGCCTCCTGTACTTGATGTCAAGCAGCGGAGACGGGAACTTGGATGGGTTCTCGCGAGCAGTGGTCAGAACACCCTTTCCAGGAGCGGGGACCGAACGTCCAATCTTGTCCGTGGCAGTGGCGGTGAAGCCAACGATACCGTAGATCGGGACACCCATATCCAAGGCGAGCTGTGCGTCCATGATCACCTGCATACCACAACCTTGTGACTCCATGAAACCATTCCTGGTGGTGGTGGTGGGGCGAGACATCTCCTTTGGTGTGCGGCCGTGCTCGAACTCGTCTTCGGCATTGCTGGTGGCCTTCATGTTGGCGAATTCGTATGAGCCTTCCTCTTGGAAGTCATCGAAACCACCGACGAAGCACACTCGTGCCTTGCCCTCGACAATGGTGTCGTACCCAATGTCAATAGACTCCACAGCGGTAGCGCAAGCACCGACAGGCGTCTTGATGGGACCGGTTGATGACATGAGCAACATGTTGACCCAGGCAGTCATGGTATTGATGAATGACTCCTGAAGAATGTCCTTTTGAACTGGTTTATCGAGGAAACGATCCTTGTACATGCCCCTCAAAGCAGTAGTACCACCAATACCGGAACCCATGCAGTTACCGACCTGCGACAAGTGTACGTATTGGTAGAACTCGTACGGGTCAGTGATACCGCTGGAGAGAAGACACTCTGCAGTGGAGACAAGCACGAAGAGTGTGACGGGGTCGACCTGGGAAATGATGTCCTCGGGTACACCGTACTTCTTCGCATCCCACCCGGTGGGGATCTGACCGGCAACAAGACGATCGAAGCGGAGCGCCTTGGGTATCAGGAGAGTAGCACCCTTCTTCATGCGAACAGTGTACTCCGCGGAGTCTTCGATGGCGAAAATTTCGACCTTGTCTCCATGCTCGCGCTTGAACTCTTCGGCGACTTCCTTTGAAGCCTCAAATGGATCAAGATCCTCCTCGATTTGAATCTCCTGCATAAGCTGCTTCTTCTTGGGGTCGTAGCCGTGGAACAATTCGGGTTCGATCAGGCGGATACCAGTGTGCTCGAGAATGTACGCCTCATACTTCGGCTTGACATCCTTGTCATCTACAGGCTCCCCGGTCTTGGCATCAACCCAACCAGAGTATGTCTTGCCCTTGAGCGGTCCATTGTGATTCTTGATGAGGCCCATGACCCAGGCCATCTCCACACAGCCTTCAATGGAAAATTCGCCGTATGCCTCCATCTCCCAACGAGTCCTAGAGTTACCCCATGGGCCAACCTCAGCGAAACCAGTAACGACGACGACCTTCTCCAGATCGACCATGCCCTTGAGATTTTCGTTGAGCGGCTTGACCTCAGTGTCCCAGTCGGGAAGCTTGGCAAAGTCAAACTTCATGTTGGCACGTGGCTCAATCTTGGCCTTCTTGTAGAGAGCCTCGCTAGCTTCACCATTGACAACCTTGTTTTCAATGGCGTTCTCCTTGATGACAGCTCGGCGAATGTCGCTTGTCTCGGTGAGGTCTTTGCGGAGGTCGGTCATGAGGTCCTTGAGGTTGGGGATGTATTGGAAGCCGCCGTTCAGATCAGCCCAGACAGGTTCTATCTGGCACAGGTTGACGATTGCCGGCGCCATCAAGCCGAGCAGATTGAAAGCCATCTCTTGTTGCGAGAATGTGCGTACACCATACTTCTCGATACCCTCAGCAACAATGTTGTTTGCGCCCATGAGTCCGGTACCACGGGTCCAACCAATGACAGCTCCGCAGATGGTGAGGTAGTTGCCCCAGCTCTCAGAATGCCATCTCGAGAAGAGGGTTTCAAGAGAGATTTTGGACTCGGAGTACAAACCATCGTTACCAAAGGTACCATGGTTAGGCGACAATGGCAAAATGACTTGTGCTGGTCGTGTCTCGAAGCCGTGGGCCTGCTTCTGCCTCTTGACAGCACCAAGCATGCGAAGAAGGTTCGTCAACATGATACGGTGCGCAAGCTCAGACTTGGAGTCGATGCTGTCGATCTCACGCCCATTCTCTGGGATCGCAGCGAAAGGAACGATGAGATCAAGATCCCAGCCGAGTCCCTTCTTCTCATCGTAGACGTAGTCGACGAGAGCTTCCACATCCTGGTTGCTGCCTTGGTTGAATGGCACGACAATGAGCTGAGAGCCACGAGCACCGTACTGGGCATACATGGACTGGTAATACTCGGTGACTTGGCGAGAGAATCGAGATGTGGTGACGACTACCTTGGCACCACCGCTGATTAGACCCTGGAGGACTTGCGCACCAATGGAGCCGGCACCAGCTCCTGTCATGAGTGCATGCTTGCCCTGGAACGTGACACCGGACTTGGCGGCGTTCTCAAGGCAGTCGAGGTAGACGCCAGTGAGCTTCTTGCTATACTCCCAGCCGTGATCATCTTTCCTCTTGAGATGTAAGAAAGGAATGGTCTCGACCTTGCCCTGCTTGGCGGACGCGACGCGACCATTTCGGCCCCGCTTTCCACTTGTGGCCTTGCCGTTCTCGCTAGGCATGATCTGGCTCTCGTTCATGGACAAGGAGCGGATAACATTACTGTACAAGCTCTTGATCTGCAGCTGGGATGAGTTTGAAAGCTTATGTTGTTGCTTGATGAGCTTGTAGATGCGCTGTAAATCGTTCTGGACCTTTGTGCGATTGCCGTATTCTGACAATTTTCCGCCTTCAGCCATCTCGCGTACATAGTGTTCCAGCTTGCGAACGCTCGGGCGAGGACCTTCCTCGTAGTTCATGTTGCCCTTGGCATCAATTTCAAGGTGTGGCGCGGTAGGGATTGCAACGTCCTTGTAGACAGGGGCCTCGTTGAGGACGTCCTTGCAGTTGTCGATGAGCTGCTGGCCGAGCTCCTTTGCAAGCTCGTACGTCTCACCGCGCTCGGTGGGGCAATGGTCCATGTGATATTGCATGAAGTCGAGAAGAAGGGGATTCGATCGGTTCATGATGGCGATGCAGCGGCTGACGATCTCGCGATCGACAGCCTTGAGCTTGCCGAAAATGATGTCGTAGTACATGGTGAGGGCGTCTTGACGAGCCCAGTTCCACGATGAGTCGTAAACGCGAGCTTTCAGGGGTGTGAATTGAGGTTCAATACCAGCAGCGTAAAATTCGCCGTGCTCGGTGTTCCATAGATCTAGTTGAGCCTGCAGAGCAGACTGTGCCTTCTGTGAGTCAACGAATGACTTGTCGCCTGCACGCAGATCGATCTTGAGGTATCTCGCAAACAGCTCGAGCTGCTGCTTGAAGAGCGCTCGCTGGTCCTTTGTGAGAGCGTCGATGGCGGCTGGGTCCATCATCATGCCGCCGCCCGCAGCACCACCATCACCACCTGCGACCGGGGCAGAAATATTGATGCCAGCGATGGCGGCGTATTTGTTTGCCTGGTCGTCCAAAAAGGCCTTTCCGTCGGCCTCTGAGCCCAGACGAGCTGCGGGCTCGTTGGTGATGGCAAGCAAGAGCACGCCATCCTGACGTCCTTGGGCCAGACCCCATCTTGACTCGAGGTGCTTTCGCACGGCTGTGATGTTGAAGCCACCAGGCATCTTGGAGGACACCATGCGGGCGATGAGGGAGGAGGACTGCTTTCCAAGCTGGCCATTGAAGGTGGGTTGCATTGAAGCACCGAGCTCGTCGAGGGGTGTGTCTTCGGGCTTCTCGGGCGTGGAGCCGAATTCCTTGCCCAGATCACCGAGGATCTCGTTTTGGAGGGTGGATTTGCCTGGTGCGTGTTAGTTGCGAGACCAATTGCTGGCAGTTATTGACTGACCTCCAACCAAATCCTTGATGGCCTTGCTCAGCGGAATGTCCAGGAGCGGCTTCTTCAGCTTCTGGGCCACCAAGGTCCGCAGAATGTCGGTGGCTGTGACGGGCGCATCTGGCACTGAAGCAGCGGGGCCCGCGCTGGGTGGGGGAATGGCCATGGCGGGTGCAGCGGCGGCTGGGGCAGACGACGAGGCAGCAGGCGCACCTCCGCCAGCCGCTGCGGGAGCTGCTGGCTCCTCTTCCACGGGATCGACATCGTAGTAAATGTCCTTTGCGTCCTTGTTGTAGCACAGAATCTGGCGCTGTACCGATCGTGCAGCGTCGTGTGCCTCGTACTTGGACGCCAGTGTCCGCTTGGCCATGACTCCCAGTGTGTCTGCGGGGCCAACTTCGACGATGCGCTCCGTCGTCTTCTCGCCAAGCACGACATCTTGCGTCTCAATCCACCTCACAGGCGAGGCGAATTGGTATGCAAGCAGCTCAATGAGCAGCGTGTGCGAGAGTTCCTGCTCGACCTCGGGACGCATGGCGGCAGAGGCGGTGGAGTGGGCAAGGGGGGGCCGAAAAGAGGGTGTAACACGCTCTGGGCAGCTCAATGGCCGTCTCAATCAACAAAGAGAGAGACGGGGGTATCTTGTCGGTCTGATGAGAGCGTCAGGAAGGAGCGACGTTGCTGCTGGTATTACACTTGTGGTGAGTGGTAGTGGTGGTGGTGAGGGTGGTGAGGATGGTGGTGGTGAGGATGGGTCGAGTTGGGGGACGAAGACGGTGCGGTCGGGGGAGGGCAAGATTATCCCCGGGTGGGAACCAAGTCTACAAACAACGGCCGTGAGCAATTCAGATGGGGAGGGTGAGGGGGTGAGGATGTGCGGGACTGGTAGGAGCGAGGACCCAACGCATTGGCTGTTTCTCTCTCGTCTGAAGGGCAAGGCAGCAAGCAGAGAGACGAGCAACGGCAACGGGTGTTGAGGAATTCGCGGCAGCTGGCCAGTGCAAACTAAAATTCCCAGACCCCTGCTGGGGCTGGTGGGCAGTTCCTTACTGTCTTTGGCCGGTGCTCAACAATTTCGCCTGGACGAGGCAGGCTTGCGAAGGGACACCTGACTGTGTGCCATGGCGCGCAATCTGGTTGGCCTTGCGAGCGGGCGGTCAGGGCAGTGGGGTTTGCGACTAGTCCATGTACTCTCCGTGGCAGGCTCAACAGCAGCGCTTGCTATCTCTCGCGTCCCAGCAGGGCAGTATACAGTCCTCTAGAGTACACCCAGCATACACTCTGCACTGTGCACACGAAAGAGGTCGTGTTTATCGTGTCCCCACCCCATGTTGACAGCATGACGCTTGAGCCTATACACTATCAAGGAGACGACAAAAGCAGCAATGTCTAGTACAACAGTGTCAAAACTACTCGTGGAGCATACACGCAGAATCTCATCACATGTAGTAAACGGTTTGGTGTAGTGTGGTGACTGCAACGGTTCCTTGGTAATCTCAGCCGACAGTCTGTCAGGGTCGGCGGTCGGCGTCCCCAACATTCAATGGGACATGCAGCATGCGCCAGACACGACCCCTGCACGCGCCAAGGCACATGCATGCATGGCGGGTCGTGGTGGGAGCTTTGGCTCGTCTGCTGCAAAAAGTAGGGCCCAGCAATTCTGTCCGACTCCAACGGCAACACCTAATAGACGCGCCGTTGCTCGCTTCCCGTCTGCCTCTTCCCTCACCTTGGGCCCCAGACGCTCCTTCCCCAACACTGCGCTCCTTCATCACCTGTCCGCCTGTCCAATCGAGGACGCTTAATACGGTATGCATCCATTCTTTCTTCTCCCGCACCCCAACGGCACAACCACACTCACAATGTCCAGACCTAGCGCCTGCTCACCCCCCACGCCCCTCACAACCTCCTCTAGCCGCAGACGCTCCCAGTCTCTCGACATGTACGGCTCAGGCCAGCAGACGGGCATCTCCACGCCCCGCTCAGCTGCCAACCTGCGCCCCCTCATCCTCTCCCACGGCTCCCTCGAGTACACGCTCCTCATCCCCACCGCCCTCCACTTCAGCGCCCAACAACTGCGAGACACATTCAAGTCGACTCTGCCCGAGCCCACAGACGAGCTTGCTCAAGATGACGAGCCATCGTCGGTGGCTGAATTGGTCGCGCGATACCTCGGCTTTGTTGCCAACGAGGTCGATGAGGGCGACGATCCAGACTCGTTCGAAGAAGTGCTCAAACTCGTCCTCGCCGAGTTTGAACGTGCCTTCTTGGGCGGCAACGAGGTCCACGCTCTGGCTGCTACGCTTCCTGGCATCACCGAGAAGAAGCTCGTCACAGTCCGGTCATACTACGCTGCACGTTCAGCCGTCGACCGGCCCATGAAGCCCCACGAATCTGCCCTATTCCGCGAAGCTGCTGACGAAAATGCCTTCATCTACGCCGTCTTGGGCGGTCAGGGCAACATTGAGGAGTACTTTGATGAACTCCGCGAAATCTACAACACATACCCCTCCTTTGTTGAAGATTTCATCTCAGCCGAAGCGGCCCATCTTCTGACTCTTGCGCGAGACCCACGAGCTGAGAAGCTCTACTCCAAAGGTCTCGATGTCATGCGCTGGCTCAACAACCGTGATTCGCAGCCAGATACCGAATACCTGGTCTCGGCACCCGTCAGTCTGCCCTTGATTGGGTTGACACAACTAGCACACTATGTTGTTACGTGCAGAGTGCTCGGCAGCCATCCGGGTAACGTCCGAGCGCGCTTCTCCGGTGTCACAGGTCATTCGCAGGGTGTTGTCACCGCCGCGGCCATTGCTGAGGCCAAGAATTGGGAGTTCTTTGAGAAGTCGGCCAAAAAGGCCATCGAGATTCTCTTCTGGATTGGTACGCGCAGTCAGCAAGCGTTCCCCAAGACGTCGCTTGCACCCAATGTGCTCCAAGACTCCATCGACAACGGCGAAGGCACACCAACTCCCATGTTGTCCATCAGAGACCTGTCTCGAAAAGCAGTCGAGGAACACATTGCTACGACCAACTCCCACTTGCCAGAGGATCGACACATTGCCATCTCGCTCGTCAACAGCGCGCGCAATTTCGTCGTCACTGGTCCTCCCATCTCGTTGTATGGTCTGAACGTTCGTCTACGAAAGGTCAAGGCCCCAACAGGTCTCGATCAGACAAAGATTCCCTTCACCGAGCGCAAGATACGATTTGTTAACCGATTCCTGCCCATCACGGCTCCCTTCCACAGCCCATACCTTGCAGAGGCAACGAAGCAACTGGAAGATGATCTCAAGGGCATCAAAATTGCCGCAAGCGATCTCGGCATACCCCTGTTCGATACACATACTGGCGAGGATCTCCGTGAGCATGGCTCGGACAACATTGTGCCTCGAATCGTCAGCATGATCACCTCAGACTCGGTAGAATGGGAAAAAGCTACCGTGTTCCCAAAGGCCACTCACATCCTTGACTTCGGCCCCGGTGGCATTTCTGGTCTCGGTGTCCTCACTAATCGTAACAAGGACGGAACTGGCGTCCGTGTCATCCTCGCTGGTGCCATTGATGGCCAGAATGCCGAAGTAGGATACAAACCTGAGATCTTTGATCGCAATCACGAAGCCGTCAATTATGCCGTCGATTGGGTCAAGGAGCACGGTCCTCGCCTCGTCAAGACCTCCACAGGACAAACCTACGTCGATACCAAGATGAGCCGCATGCTTGGCCTGCCGCCCATAATGGTTGCTGGTATGACACCTTGCACTGTGCCCTGGGATTTTGTGGCTGCCACTATGAACGCCGGCTACGAGATCGAACTCGCTGGTGGTGGATACTACAACGAAAAAACCATGACCGAGGCCATTACCAAGGTTGAGAAGGCTATTCCCGCGGGGCGCGGTATCTCAGTCAACCTGATTTACGTTAACCCTCGCGCCATGGCCTGGCAGATTCCGCTGCTGGCTAAGCTGAGATCTGAAGGTGTACCCATCGAAGGGCTGACAATTGGCGCTGGTGTGCCTTCTATCGAGGTCGCTAATGAATACATCGAGACTCTTGGCATCAAGCACATTGCATTCAAGCCCGGGTCGGTTGAAGCTATTCAACAAACCATCAACATCGCCAAGGCAAACCCGACCTTCCCAGTGTTGCTGCAATGGACTGGAGGTCGTGGCGGTGGACATCACTCGTATGAAGACTTCCACCAGCCCATCTTGCAGATGTATGGTCGCCTTCGCAAATGCGATAACCTCATCCTTGTTGCCGGATCTGGTTTTGGAGGTGCAGAGGATACCTATCCTTACCTTACCGGAAGCTGGTCTACTCGCTTCGGCTATCCACCAATGCCGTACGACGGATGCTTGTTTGGCAGCCGTGTCATGACTGCCAAGGAGGTGCACACTTCCAAGATGGCGAAGCAGGCCATTGTCGACGCACCTGGTCTTGATGACAGCGAATGGGAGAAGACCTACAAAGGACCTGCAGGCGGCGTTATCACCGTCCGCTCCGAAATGGGCGAACCCATTCACAAACTCGCCACCCGCGGTGTCATATTCTGGCACGAGATGGATCAAAAGATCTTCAGCCTTCCCAAGGCGAAGCGTATACCGGAGCTGAAGAAGATGCGCGAATACATCATTGAGAAGCTCAACAAGGACTTCCAGAAGGTCTGGTTCGGCAGAAACAAGAAGGGCGAGTCTGTCGATCTGGAGGACATGACGTACACAGAGGTCGTCCAACGCATGGTGGACCTTATGTACGTGAAGCACCAGTCCCGCTGGATCGATCAGAGCTTGAAGCGCTTAACTGGTGATTTCATCCGACGACTTGAGGAACGCTTCAGCAAATCTGCCGGCGAGTCTCTCATTCAAAGCTACGACGAACTCAATGATCCCTTCCCAATGCTGGAGAAGGTCTTCAAGGCCTACCCCGAGGCTGACCAGCAGTTGATCAACGCCCAAGACGTACAGCACTTTTTGCTTCTCTGCCAGCGCCGTGGGCAGAAGCCTGTGCCTTTCGTTCCTGTTCTCGACGACACGTTTGAGTTCTTTTTCAAGAAGGATTCCCTGTGGCAGTCTGAGGATCTCGACGCTGTCGTCGATCAGGATGTTGGCAGAACCTGCATCCTGCAAGGACCAATGTCTGTCAAATACTCTACAAAGGTTGATGAACCTGTCAAAGACATCCTCGACGGTGTGCACGAAGGCCATATCAAATTCCTCCTTCGCGACTTCTACGGCGACGACGAATCCAAGATACCCGTCATCGAGTACTTTGGCAGCAACTTGCTGGCAGCTCCTGAAGGATTGGATGTTGACGGTCTTGGTATCTCCGAGCTTGAGGACAAGATCCTGTACCGTCTGTCTGCCGCGCCCAATGCCCAGATGCCCGAGAGCCACGCCTGGCTCCAACTCCTCGCCGGTACCAGCTACTCTTGGCGACATGCATTCTTCACGACGGACATTTTCGTCCAAGGACAGCGCTTCCAGACAAACCCGACTGCCAGAATCTTCGCTCCCACGCCTGGCATGCTCATTGAAGTCCACCACCCCGCCGAGCCCGCCAAGACCAGCATCATCGTGAAGGAGCTTCACCATGGTGGCAAGCTGATCAAGACTGCTGATGTTGGTCTTACCAAGGACAATGAGATCTTGCTCAACCTGTACGAGGAACGCACCGCCCTCGGATCCACGGTCGCGTTACCCTTCAGGTTCACATATCGACCGGATGTTGGTTACGCGCCTATCCATGAGGTCATGGACGCTCGCAACGACCGCATCAAAGACTTCTACTACAAGATCTGGTTTGGCGATGAGGCGTGTCCATTTGAGGCGTCTGTCAGCTCAAGCTTCGATGGTGGGCGCGCAACGGTCACCAGCGAGGCAATCCACGACTTTGTCCACGCGGTTGGGAATACCGGCGAGGCTTTCGTCGACCGACCTGGCAAAGAGGTGTACGCGCCCATGGACTTCGCCATTGTTGTTGGCTGGAAGGCCATCACCAAGCCCATCTTCCCTCGGGCTATCGATGGTGATCTCCTCAAGTTGGTCCATCTTTCCAATGGCTTCCGCATGATTGACGGCGCCGAGCCCCTCAAGAAGGGCGATGTTGTCGATACCACTGCCCAGATCAACGCTGTCATCAACCAAGACTCTGGCAAGATGGTTGAGGTATGTGGCACCATCACTCGCAATGGCGAGCCCGTGATGGAGGTCACCAGTCAGTTCCTCTACCGCGGTGCTTACGACGACTTCCACAACACATTCCAGCGCAAGATCGAGAAGCCCATTCAGCTTCACCTGGCAACCAGTAAGGATGTCGCCATTCTCCGCTCAAAGGAGTGGTTCAACTTTGAGGAGCCCGAGATTGATCTCTTGAACAAGACTTTACTCTTTAAGCTCGAGACCATTGTTCGCTACAAGAACAAGACGGTCTTTTCGGACATTGAGACCATGGGAGAGGTCCTACTCGAGCTTCCTACCAAGGAGGTCATCCAGATCGCTTCCGTCGACTACCGATCTGGTACCGCTTACGGTAACCCTGTGCTTGACTATTTGGAGCGCAATGGATCTGCTGTCGATCAGCCAGTGCTCTTTGAGAACCCTATTCCACTGCACGGAAAGACTCCACTTAGCCTCAAGGCGCCTGCATCAAACGATAACTACGCACGCGTCTCTGGCGATTACAACCCCATCCACGTTTCGCGCATCTTTGCCAGCTACGCCAATCTGCCAGGCACAATCACTCACGGCATGTACTCCAGTGCTGCTGTCCGAAGCTTGGTCGAAACATGGGCTGCGGAGAACAACGTGGGCCGTGTGAGAAGCTACCATGTCAACCTCGTCGGCATGGTCCTTCCTGATGACTTGCTCGACGTCCAGCTTCAGCACGTCGGTATGGTGTCTGGTCGCAAGATCATCAGGATTGAGGTTAGCAACCGCGAGACCGAAGACAAGGTATTGCTTGGTGAGGCCGAGGTAGAGCAGCCAACAACGTCGTACGTCTTCACTGGTCAAGGTTCGCAAGAGCAGGGCATGGGTATGGAGTTGTACAACAGCAGCCCCATAGCCAAGGCGGTCTGGGACCGTGCCGACAAGCACTTCATGGACAACTACGGTATGTACAGTCAACAATGCAAAGATGATCAACGACTAACACGTGTCAGGTTTCGCCATTACCAACATTGTCAAGAACAACCCCAAGGAGTTGACCATTCACTTTGGTGGGCCGGTTGGAAAGGCCATTCGCCAAAACTACATGTCCATGACCTTTGAGACGGTCAGCGCCGATGGCACCATCAAGTCGGAGAAGATCTTCAAGGAGATTGATGAGAACACAACATCGTACACCTACCGATCACCGACTGGTCTTTTGTCCGCCACGCAATTCACCCAGCCTGCCCTGACGCTCATGGAGAAGGCTTCGTTTGAAGACATGCGCGCCAAGGGTGTCGTTCAGTCTGACAGCACGTTTGCCGGTCACTCTCTCGGAGAGTACTCTGCTCTTGCTGCCATGGCTGAGGTCATGCCCATTGAGAGCTTGGTGTCTGTCGTGTTCTACCGCGGTCTCACGATGCAAGTCGCCGTCGAGCGTGACGAATCCGGCCGCTCCAACTACTCCATGTGCGCCGTGAACCCGAGCCGCATCTCAAAGACGTTCAACGAGCAAGCTCTTCAATACGTTGTGGAGAACATTGCCGAGACCACTGGCTGGCTTCTAGAGATTGTCAACTACAACATTGCCAATATGCAATACGTTGCCGCCGGCGACCTGCGTGCCCTCGACTGCCTCACAGGCGTGACAAACTACCTCAAGCAGCAAAAGATTGACATTCAAGCCCTCATGCAGTCCATGTCTCTTGAAGACGTCAAAGCGCACCTCCAAGAAATCATCAAGGGCTGCGCCGAGCAGACGGAAGCCAAGCCCAAGCCACTCGACTTGCAACGCGGGTTCGCCACCATCCCACTCAAGGGCATCGACGTGCCCTTCCACTCTACCTTTTTGCGTAGCGGCGTCAAGCCGTTCCGCAGCTTCCTGCTTAAGAAGATTCACAAGACGAGCATCGACCCGAGCAAGCTGGTTGGCAAGTACATTCCCAATGTGACGGCCAAGCCGTTTGCGCTTACCAAGGAGTACTTTGAGGATGTGTATCGATTGACGAATTCGCCAAAGATTGGGAATATTCTGGCGAATTGGGAAAAGTATGAGGATGACAAGGTTTCGGCGTGATGTGGTGTCTGTGACTAGTAATGGTGAAAGGGAGGATGTAATGATTGTGAAGGCGTTTTTTTTTTTGTGTCGCTGTTGTATAGTTGGTTGATTGGGTTTAGAGGAGTAGATCCGCTTGATATCCGGGAATGAGGGATGAATGATGGGAATATTGTGTGTGCATGGGTGTTACGATTATTGCGTTTGGGATATGTAAATTTCCAATTCGATTGCAAAAGTCTGCCAAATTTGTTTCCTGGCATTTGCCTGCGTACATGTAGCTGCGTGTGAAGGTGGAAGAATGTTTAATTTCAAGCTAGAGCCGGGAGCAATCGATGTACTTCGTAGTATTGCTGTTCACTGTTCAATACGACATTCCTTGTACAAAGCAGCAAGTTGATGAGGTATATCTATAACATTCATAATCCACTAACCAATAATCAATAATCTATCTAAACAACCCCCTCTTCCTCGTCGTCGTCGACTTGGTACCAACATCTTGTTGCGTACTCCCAGATCCAGATCCACCCCCAGAAACAGCAGCAGGCATACTATGCGCATGTACCAACGGCGGCGGGGCTTCTATGTACCTCCCCCCTGCTCCAGTCCCCATACCCACACCATCTCTACTCCACTCCCCGCCCACTCTACCTGGCGTCTGCACCTGCATCTGCATCTGCGGTAGAGTATTCCAATTATTATTCCAATTCTCCTGATTCAAGACTTCGCGTTGGAATTGTGCGTCGTTTTGGAGGAGATGTTGTTGGTATTGGTTTGAGAGAATCATGTGAGGGGTTTGCGGTGGTGGGTAGTCTTGTGGTTGTTGGTGTTGGGAAGATGTGCTGCTGGGAGGGGGAGAGCGCAACCAGCCAAACGCCCAGTTGGAAAGGTTAAACCCGCCAAATATGATGATTGCTGTGAAGATCTGTTGATGGTTAGTTGGTGTTGATCTTAGTTGGAAGGCGTGGTTGACAACATACCATACTCTTATAACTAAACTCCTCGACAAAACTATTAAAAATCACCGCAAAGGTCTTGGCCGTCACACTTGCCCTCGCAACCTTCCTCGGATCCCGACTCATACATGCTTCCCACACGCCACACACGCTCTCAAGCGCAGGCGCCATGTTGGCGGTCCCGCAGTGATTGCGCTGGTAATCTGTTGCGCAGGCGCTAATTTCGACCATGACTTCGGCCGTGTGCTTGGATGACTCAATGTCCACGTCTGACATGATGCCTGCCCAGGCGCAGTAGATGATGTATAGGAAACCCAGGCCCAGCAGCGAGTTGACGAGGAATTGGGCGTAGATGGAGAGGACGGTGGGGAGGGCGGGGTGGGCTTCGACCCAGTGGAAGAGGTTGCCTAGACGCTTGATGAAGGTTTCTTGGACGACGGCGACGACGGCGGGGGCGGGGGCGGGGGCGGGGGCGGAGGGGTTGTGCGGGGCGAGGATGTTGTTGTTGGTGTGGGAGGAAGGGGTTTCGGTGTCGGAGTCGTCCGAGTTGTGGTGCAGGGCGTGGCGCTTTTTGCTGCGGGAGCGTTCGGGGCGGCGTTTGACGATGCGGCCTTCTTTTTCTTTGCGCGACGATGGGCGGCGCGTGTCGGCGTCTCGCCTGTCTCTATCGCGGTCTCGTTCGCTTTTACTTGGACTCGGGCTGCCCCCAAAAAACTCCTTGACCTTGAAGGACATCCAGCTGTCTCTCCGCGCCGGCTTCCTGCTGCTCTCCCCACCCAACCGCCCCATCTTGCCGGCCAACTGTGTGTCTGGTGTTCCGACGTCGCTGTCTACTTGGGGAGTGTTGGGCGTCTCGCCGCCCGAGCTAAAGTCGTATGTGCTAGCCGGTGTGCGCGGCTCCCACGCCTGGTGGTTCTGAATGTGTGCGGGGAGTGAACTAGCGGGCGTGCTGGGCAGGGGCTTGTTGCCGCCCGTGTGGTTGAAGTAGCCGGAGCGGTTGGGTGTTGCAAAGGCGCCGTTGTAGGCGTGCGAGGATTTGGAGGGCGAGTCGAGGACCGAATGGGGACCTGGGGGCGCTTTGTTTAGCCCGTCGTGTTGATGTTGTTGTCGTTGGGCGTGTCGTGTATCCGATGCAAAATGATCCAACTTACGCTTCATACCGCCCTGCTGTCCTGCATTCGCATTCGCATTCGCATTCAAAAAGGGCGATCGCGCATCAACAGGCCCCTCCCCATTCGTCCACTCAAAATCCATGGGCGTCGTCGACGGCCGGTGCGCCCGCGACATGATTGCGCGGGGCGAGGGGGATTGCCAATCACCCTCTGTTGTACGTTGCGCTGGGATTGGAATGAGACTTTGTGGGAGTGAGAGGAAATGGTTGGGTCCTGTGGTTATTGTGGTTATTGTGATTGTGTGGTGTTGTTGGTTGTTGATGGAAAACAAACGCCGCGCTGCTGACTAGACTAGGATGTGGTCTTGTGTGGTTGTGGCTTGTGATGATGGCGGACTTCCGGCGCTAACGTAGCCGTGCGCGTGTCGCCCAGCGTCGCGTACCGCCCATCCTGTTTGTTAGCAATTCTTCCTAAAACAAGATTTTATGAACAAATTTCTATAGCTTTAATAAAATAAAATTATAGAAATATATTCTATATTAAACTAATTCTAATTAGAAAGAACTCTAATCTAAATTAACTAGAATCTTAATAAATTTTATAAGAGACTTTTTTTAATAGATATACAATACTAAATAATAATAAAAATATAAAAGATTTTAAATTAGAGTTTAAATTAAAAAAATTGTATCCTTTTTATAACTCTAGAAAAAAAAATTAAATTAGAAGTTTAATTTATTAATAAAAAACTTTTTATTTATTTAATAGTTATTAGAAATAATAATAAAAATTAAACTATAATAATATTTTATTTATTATAAAATGCTTAAGAAATAAAATATAGGTACCTATACTTAATATTAATTAATTATAAAATAAAAAAAATATTAAAAATTTACTAAAAGTTTTTTAAATATATTTTACTAGTAAACTAGCTAATCTAGTAAGCTAGCTACTTTTTTTAGTACTATAAATTCCATACTCTATATAATATACTTTAATAATATAATATAATATTATTAGATACTAAAAAATATTTAATATTTATTTATAGTATTATTAAAGCTATTTAATTTAAAAGCTAATAGACTACTATTATAATATTTTAAATTAAATATTAATGGATTTTTTATTAGATTAATAAAATAATACTACGCTTTTTAGTTAAATCTAATAATTAGAAATTTACTACTACTTAAAATAAAAATTATAAAAAATCTTTCTAGTTTTAATTAATAAAAATTAACTTTTAAGTAATATAAAGTAGAATAATAGCTTTTAAAATATTAAAGGTATATAATAGAATAATAGTAAGTAAATACTAAACTAAATACTTTATACTATATTTTAGTAACCTTAAAATAGCTTTTTATTTAATTAAAAAGAAATAAAAAATAAACTAGAAAGATTTAAAAATTATTTTATATATAGTTTAAATTTCTAAAAATAATAAAAGTTTAATATAGTATTAATAATAATAATTCTAATAATATTAATAAAACTAGTTTCTAAATAGATATAATAAAATTAATAAGAATTATTATAAACTTTAAAAATTATATTTATCTAGATTTTATCTAGCTAAGTAAATATAAATAGGTTACTATATTTTAATATTTACATATTTTAAAAAAAAAACTATATTCTTTATTAATTATAAAAAATATATAATGTATTTTACTACTAAACTAGCTATACTACTAAGCTAGCTACTTTTCTTTAGTATTTTAAATACTATACTCTATATAATATACTTTAATAATATAATATAATATTAATTTAAACTTAAAGCTAATTAGAATTTATTTATTTTATATTTAAAGCTAGCTAATTTAAAAGCTAATAGGCTACTAGTATAGTTTTTAGAGTTAATTATTAAAGACTCTCTAACTAGATTAATAAAACTACTTTACGCGTTAAAATTTAATTTAATTACTAGAGATTTACTACTACTAAAAAGTAGATAATTATTTAATATATTTTTAATTTTAATTTATAAAAATTTATACTCTAGCTATATAAAGTAGAAAATATAGCTAATAAAATACTAAAAGTATATAATAAAATACTAGTAGGTAAATACTAGACTAAACGTTATATAATATATTTAAATAAATTTAAAATAGCTTTTAACTAAATAAAAAATAAATAAAAAATAAATAAAAAATAAATAAAAAATAAATAAAAAATAAATAAAAAATAAATAAAAAATAAATAAAAAATAAATAAAAAATAAAGTAGAAAAATCTAAAAATTATTAGCGTATAGTTTAAATTTATAAATAAAATAAAAGCTAAATATAGTATCTAAAATAATAATATTTATAATTTTAATAAAACTAGTTTTTAAATAGGCGTAATTAAATTTATAAAAGTTATTATAAATTTTAAAAAATATTATTAGCTAGACTTTAGTTAGATAAATAATAATAAATAAATTACTATTATTTAAAGTATATATACTTTAAAAAATATACTTTATTTTTTATTATTTATAAAAAATATGTATATATTTCTATATAGTATAAAAAAACAAGTATTTTCTATAACTAGAAACTATTAGTTTTTAAAAATAGCTAGATAAATAATATATTTAAACTAGAGTAGTTAAAATACTTTAATATATATATAAAAGTATAAAAAATAAAAATATACTAGTTACTAATTTTAAATAGCTATAAAAGCTATTTTAACTAATAGTTTAAAAACTACTATATAAAAAATAAAATTCTAATAATCTATATACTTATCTATTTATTCTATATTCTTTAGCTATTTAATATAGTATATTTTTTATTATTAAAACGTAAGTATTTTTAGTATATATAAAACTTAATACGCTAATATATTCTCTATATTAATAAAAAAACTTTTTTCTAGCTTTTAAAAACGTATTTTTTAATATATTTATAGTTAATAACTATTAAAAAACTTTTAAAGTCTTAGAGCTAGTTTTTACTAACGTGTAAATAGTACTAGATTATATTAATTTCTAGATATATATTTTACTTTAACTTTTTTTACTAGTAAATTTATAGTAATTTAAAACTTTTAGTAATATTTATTAATATAGGTTTTAGTTAAAGCTTATATAAAAAATTTTTACTTAGTATTATACGTATATAGTACTTAGCTAACGCTATATCTATTTAATTTTAGAATCTTCTATAAAGCTCTTTTATCTTTGCCTACGTAATTCTATATAGTAAAGGTATATATAGTATAACCTCTTTCTAGCTAGTAATATAATAATATATTTTCTAATTATTTCTAAGTACCTATTTCTATAATAGTTATAAGTCTAGAAGCGCTTTTTTATTTTAAATTTATTTTTTTATTTTTTAAT
>JANUWI010000022.1:380000-382500 GCA_025504975.1 Plenodomus lindquistii | reverse complement strand
GTAGCTTTTTACTACGTACTTTCCGCCTCCTCACGGGGGTAGTGCTCGAGTGCCTTGGCGTCTTGGGCATCAGGATTGTTACCTGGTTGATTCTGCCAGTAGTCATATGCTTGTCTCAAAGATTAAGCCATGCATGTCTAAGTATAAGCAATTATACCGTGAAACTGCGAATGGCTCATTAAATCAGTTATCGTTTATTTGATAGTACCTTACTACTTGGATAACCGTGGTAATTCTAGAGCTAATACATGCTAAAAACACCGACTTCGGAAGGGGTGTATTTATTAGATAAAAAACCAACGCCCTTCGGGGCTTCTTGGTGATTCATGATAACTTTACGGATCGCATGGCCTTGCGCCGGCGACGGTTCATTCAAATTTCTGCCCTATCAACTTTCGATGGTAAGGTATTGGCTTACCATGGTTTCAACGGGTAACGGGGAATTAGGGTTCGATTCCGGAGAGGGAGCCTGAGAAACGGCTACCACATCCAAGGAAGGCAGCAGGCGCGCACATTACCCAATCCCGACACGGGGAGGTAGTGACAATAAATACTGATACAGGGCTCTTTTGGGTCTTGTAATTGGAATGAGTACAATTTAAACCTCTTAACGAGGAACAATTGGAGGGCAAGTCTGGTGCCAGCAGCCGCGGTAATTCCAGCTCCAATAGCGGATATTAAAGTTGTTGCAGTTAAAAAGCTCGTAGTTGAAACTTGGGTCTGGCTGGCAGGTCCGCCTCACCGCGTGTACTTGTCCGGCCGGGCCTTCCTTCTGGAGAACCTCATGCCCTTCACTGGGCGTGTTGGGGACCAGGACTTTTACTTTGAAAAAATTAGAGTGTTCAAAGCAGGCCTTTGCTCGAATACGTTAGCATGGAATAATAGAATAGGACGTGCGGTCCTATTTTGTTGGTTTCTAGGACCGCCGTAATGATTAATAGGGACCGTCGGGGGCATCAGTATTCAATTGTCAGAGGTGAAATTCTTGGATTTATTGAAGACTAACTACTGCGAAAGCATTTGCCAAGGATGTTTTCATTAATCAGTGAACGAAAGTTAGGGGATCGAAGACGATCAGATACCGTCGTAGTCTTAACCGTAAACTATGCCGACTAGGGATCGGGCGATGTTCTTTTTCTGACTCGCTCGGCACCTTACGAGAAATCAAAGTTTTTGGGTTCTGGGGGGAGTATGGTCGCAAGGCTGAAACTTAAAGAAATTGACGGAAGGGCACCACCAGGCGTGGAGCCTGCGGCTTAATTTGACTCAACACGGGGAAACTCACCAGGTCCAGATGAAATAAGGATTGACCGATTGAGAGCTCTTTCTTGATTTTTCAGGTGGTGGTGCATGGCCGTTCTTAGTTGGTGGAGTGATTTGTCTGCTTAATTGCGATAACGAACGAGACCTTAACCTGCTAAATAGCCAGGCTAGCTTTGGCTGGTCGCCGGCTTCTTAGAGGGACTATCGGCTCAAGCCGATGGAAGTTTGAGGCAATAACAGGTCTGTGATGCCCTTAGATGTTCTGGGCCGCACGCGCGCTACACTGACAGAGCCAACGAGTTCTTCACCTTGACCGAAAGGTCTGGGTAATCTTGTTAAACTCTGTCGTGCTGGGGATAGAGCATTGCAATTATTGCTCTTCCACGAGGAATGCCTAGTAAGCGCGTGTCATCAGCATGCGTTGATTACGTCCCTGCCCTTTGTACACACCGCCCGTCGCTACTACCGATTGAATGGCTCAGTGAGGCCTTCGGACTGGCTCGAGGAGGTTGGCAACGACCACCCCGAGCCGGAAAGTTCGTCAAACTCGGTCATTTAGAGGAAGTAAAAGTCGTAACAAGGTTGATCCTTCGCACACTTGCGGAAGCCTTTGCAGCTGGAAACAGTAGCAACGCGACTCTAAACAACAGTAGCCTTATGCAAGTCAACGTTTCTCTGTTGGCGACACTTTCGAATTGCGGGGAACCCCTAAAGCCTTTTACACCAAGCTGTCCTGGGAAACCGGATAGTGGCCTGTGGGAAACTACAGGGTATGGTAACAGCGAAAAGGATGAACCGCCATGTTCTCATGGCGGCGAAATGGGCAATCCGCAGCGAAGCCCCTATTGTTGCAAAACAAGTTGTTCATGGTAATCGCCTAGATCACCAAACATGGGGAACGTTCACAGACTAAGTGGAAGTGGGTGGATTCTGTTTTTGAATCTGCTTAAGATATAGTCGGGCCCCTTTGGAAACACTGGGGATGGAATACGCAGTTTGGGGGGTTGTGACTCCCTCCAACGCGCACTTCCAGTCCATCCGTTCCGTAGGTGAACCTGCGGAAGGATCATTATCCTTTTATCGGGGGGGTTGATGCCGGTACTCTGGGTCTTTTGCTCCATGTACCAGCTCACCTCTTTCTGATTCTACCCATGTTTTTTGCGTACTACTTGTTTCCTCGGCGGGCTTGCCCGCCGATAGGACAAAACAAAACCTTGTGCAATTGCAGTCAGCGTCA